>JAXQGJ010000571.1:0-12506 GCA_037039655.1 Pseudozyma sp. M118-08B | reverse complement strand
TAAGTACATTGTATAAATACGTCCTTCATCTGGTATGGTGGAACTCATGAGATTGTGTGAAGCGTTGGTGACTTGGCGAACCAGACAGCTGGTTTGCTTTTCCTTGCACTAATTGTGTGTCCCAATCCCCAAAGGGTTTGCGTCACGTTCTTTCCTGCAATTTAGTATGTGCGTGCTCCGAGTATGGCCATTCGGAGCTTTGTTAGTTGCGGACCATCGGAGGAGGTGGTCCCAAAAACTCTGTTTTGGCAACTGGTCCGGGGACCAGTTGGTTAGTTTGCATTATGCGTTCGAAATGCAAAGTGTCCTTGCATGCATCCACGATGGGAAAATTGCTGGTTTGCGCATTCAGTCGGATTTGGGGTTCCTCCGTCAAATCTGTGAAATAACCACAATTCCATGCAACTAAGAGGTGAAATACCCGAAGTACAAGATGAACTTCATTGGAAGACACCCTGTGTGTTCCAACAATTTCTTGTCTTCACTCTTTCATTAGGTCCAAGGCTTAACAGCATCCTTGCTTGAGGTCAGTCCTGCAGCTTTGTTCCTATGGGCAGCTGCTTGAGAAGCTCTTGCTGGGCTAAGTCATGCTAAGAGCCTTCTGCATGTCTGGAAGCATTTGAGCAGATTTTCGGATTTCGGCCTGGACCCTGACTTCGGGGACTTTTATTGTTCTTCCTCAGGTGTTGCGTTGATGTCAGTCTACGCACCATCATCAATTTCACAGACCTTCATCAGCGCAGGCAGAGTCTGAGGCATCGACCGACCTGGCGAAATGCGCTTGCTGCCCCTGCGCTTCTGACGGCATGGAGGAGATACCGACAGGATCAAGAGGAGCGGTCCGCCTCCATTTACGAGGCAGCAGCTCTACGGACAACGGCAATGCAACACTCATCGGATCACAGCGGTGGGCCTTCCAAACTCGACATGCCTCACAGCCTCTCGCAATCTCTCCAGCGACTATCCGGACGCGAGAAGGAAGCTGCAGTCGTGTACAGTTGACGCCTCCGACCGTACCACCATCTTACCTCATCAAGCTCAGTCTTTATCCGGGCGACAACGCTGAAGAAGGCTCATCAGTCGATGCCGACATTCTCGCCGCCCAACGCTTTCTGCAACGGTATCACCCAGACATCGAAGTTCCGGATAATGTACTATCTCACATCATCAACGAGAACGCACTGACGCTCGCAGAGACTGGTCATGCCCTGGACGGCTCCCTTGGCCTCGCCGACGCTCAGGCTGTTGCCGTTCTTGGACCGATAGTGCACAACGAACAAAGGGTCTACGGGGTAGTTTGTGTGGGAGGACCCAATCGGAACTGGCTCCTGCTGCATCGACTTGAGATACACTCTGTATCAGTCACTGAAGCCGAGACGGCATCTGCTGAAGGGCCATCGATCTCTAATGACAAAGGCAAGGGAAGAGCGACTGACCCGCCCCGTCTGCGCTTCGTACCCGCTCATGACGCTGCTCGCAAATATGCAACACCTATCCTACAGATTGTCGCATCTTCCAACAATCAGCATCTCGCGGTTAGAACTCATTCTACCACGAGCTTCATCTCGCTCCAGCATGAGAGCAATGACAAGGATGTGCCGTACCTGCACCTTCAGACAATACACGAAATCAGGTATGGCATCGATGGCTTCACCAAACATCATGACATCTGCTTCAGCTTCGTCAAGCCGACTCTTGCGGCTGCAGTTGATCGACTCGGGCGCATCGATCTGTTTGACCTCGAAGCCAGCGGACAGCCTGGAAACTCAGCTGAATCTGCTTCAGCATCGCCACATCCTGATTCATCGATAGACCCACGGGCCGACGAGAGTCCCGGGAAACGCAGGCGAACATTTCGGCACACCTCGAGCATGTCCACAAAGGTGAATCCGCAGTCTTCACCTACCATCACTGTGGACCGCATAGACGTCCAAAGCGTCTTTCGAGCCCAAGAAAATGGCCAGGTCATGCCGGCAGATGGTCAACCCGACGTCGAGGGAGTGCCTGCGCAAGAATCATCCCTTGAGCCGCCTTTTCGGATTCTCTTTGGCACTTCGAATCGCGACCTATTCCTTCTTTCGCGTCATTCGCTCTTACATATTCGTAGCGAAAGCTCGAGTTCTTCAGTAGACGCCGAGGTAGAGCCTGAAATCAAGACGCTTCTCCGGGCCAGCTTCTCCGTGAGCTCCTTCCGTCGAGCGCGCTTCTACTCTATGGCATTATCAGCACTGCCGGACTCTGACTGTTCAGTTCTGGCAGTTTGCTCTTCCGACATGATCTACTGGATGGACACGAAGGATCCAACAAGACCGCTCTTTGCAATCGCTCACCATCGAGGAGATGACCCGACGCTCACCTTGTCGGAGCTTCCTCCCGTAGCTGATGCAGCCAACAGTGATGGTCAAGCTTTGTTGTGGTCATTATCATCTCGTCGCAGTGAATTGATGACATGCTACACCGTCAGGGTCAATCTATCGCCGTCTTTTGAATCCGAGGGTGACCCAAATCTCACGCAAGACGATGCCACCGGCGACAGCCGTTCAATGCGAGGAAGATGCCAGCTTGATCCCGCTCCGACCCTCATTCCTCTCGCATTTGATGAGATGGAGAAGAAAGGAGCTCCCCTTCTCCTCTTCGATGCTGAGAATATCCTGCAGCACGGCAGCGGCTCCAACTTCTGGCTTGCCTTTGATATTACAGATCGAGGTGCTTTGTCTCTCCAGATGACACATCTTCATGTCGCTGGACCAGAAGAAGATTCGAACCGCGACGAGGACGTCGTACTCCTGGAAGTTACAGAACCGCGAGCAGATACGCTCTTCTACATTGAGACCGCGGCTAAATCTTCCGCGAAGCTCAATCAAGCTGGCTCCGTGGACGACGTACAGACCAAAATTGTCGGCTATCAGCTGCTGTACCAAGCTCTGTTCGCGCAGGGTGATGCTTCAGGAGCGGCTCAACGCAATGCGCTTGATGCTGTATCCACCGGGAACAAGTATCTAGCAAGCTTGCATTCCAATCCAGCGAAAGGAGATGCATCAATTCAGGCAGCCACTCTGTCCCTTGGTCAGCTGCTCCGGAATGCCACGAATACCAGTGGCACAGATGCTCATGACTCTACAACGAATCGCATTGCAAGCTCTTGGTCGGCCGCTTTAGGGCTCGACACTGAAAGCGAAGCAGTGTCAAGATCTATTCTCGAATTGAGCAGGGAGGCTCGGCATGTGCTTCCCTTCCTTCGAACGTCTTCGTCACAGGGTGCTTGGTGCCGCTTTGCCAATCTTGATGGCAGCCTTGACCAGAACGGACATCGGATGAGTGCAGCAAAGCCGCGCACCGACCTCGTCGAGAAAGCACTGGACCAAACGCATGAGGACACCAACACCACACCATACCTTCCAACACGCGATGCGGCGCAGTCTTGGCGCCCGAAGGAACGAAATGCGATGCGGAAGGCGATGCGCAGCTCCTCACAGCAGATGACGCTGGACCTGGCCCTCGAAGCCGACGTGTTTTTGCGACCAAAGGTCCGCCTCCTTGACGAGGGTGCTTCGACGCAAAGACCACAACAGCGCCCTGGAACCAACTGGACAGCTTTCGAGCATCGAGACATCTATCACTTTGTCGAAGAGCAGGGCTCTACCATCCCTCCGCCACTTGTCGGAAGCGTTGGTCTATCTTTCTTTGCGCCGCTCCGAACTGGTGATGTGGAAGCCGCCGCGGGCTCGTCCGAGGGACCGAATGGTGTTGACAGAGGTCTGAGCGAGGCTGAGCTCGAAACATTGCTACCAAGCACGTCATCAACAGCACGTCTTTTGCTGGCTGAATGGCAGCTTGGCGAGGATCCGACAGAGTACCGCTACCTGGATCCATTCGAAGGTTTGCATCGACTTCCACGAGCTAGTCGGCTGCGCGGACCAACAGCGCGTGCACGTAGCCGATCGTTCTCTCGCGCATCGAGTGCTTCCACTGAAGATCGCTCGCGAAGTCGCAGTCGAAGTCGAAAAGCATCTGTGCCGATGTCCTTTTCGCAGTCGGGAGCATTCGCCTCTCAAGGTCCCTCTTCGTCTTACCCGTCGTCTATTGTCTCACAGAGTCAGCCTGCGGGCCCTTCAACAGCCGCACCTCCCACGCTTATATCACGACGCAAGCGGCAGCAAGAGACGGTCTTGTCACGCTCACAACCTGTACGCGCATCGATGCAGGGCTTTGACCGCGGCAGCTCGACGCCCGAACGAGCCACAAGACTATCCACGCAGCAGACACCATTGGCGGCACGATCTCAGCCAGCAGCGCCACGATTTGGGTTCGCAGGTAGTTTCGGCGACTTAACGCCGACGGTTTCGCCGGCATCCTCGCAGATAGGAACACCAACACAAACCCAATTTGCGACTTCGACGCAGATCGAAGCAGGCCGATTTGGTGCAAGACCTGCGAAAGCGGATCGGCCACCAAAAAAGAAAAAGAGAGCAAGTGGCTTCTAGCCTCCATGTCATTGTCAGCGAAATCACGCCGCGATGTGGCATTCGACGTACAATTCAACACAGGAAAGAGAGCGCACATGGAGCGGAAGTGACGGTGGCTAATATGAGAGCCCATGGCGAAAAGAAGTTTCAAGCTGGATTGCAAAATGAGTGGGTATCCGGGTCTTTCCTCCGGTCGTGAGAGCTCTAAAGGTTCTAAAAGCACCATGAAGGGGTGTGCAGCCAAGCAATGTTGAAGTAATCAGCCTCGCTGAGTCAAATGTCCTGCTTGACCCTTTGGGTTGTAATCGAGATGAATGTAGGAACGTTCCACGCCAGTGATGTTTTCTGTGCAGTAGGTGATGATCTCGCCTAAATCGTGCGACTCCTTGAGCGAGATAGAATGGGGCAAGACAATGTCGGCTTCGACAATAAGATTGTCGCCTGAATGGAAGAGCTCAAAGGCAGATACGCTGTTGACCGAGTTGAAGCGAACGACGCAGTAGAGGCACTTGGAGATCTCGGTAGCAGAAGCGACGGCACCGGAGAGCTTGGAGACGGTCTCCCACAGCGTCTCGATCCATTCGTAGACGATATAGATGGACAGGACAATACCACCGATGGGATCGAGCGCAGGCCAACCAAGTCTAGAGCCAACGATGGGGAAGATGAGTGAGGCAATGTTGAAGACAACGTCATTCTCCGCATCCTGTGCTACGGCTCGGACGCCGGAAGACTTGGAGGAACGGTAGAGAAGCCACATGACCGTCTTGATACCGATGGTGGCCAGCATAAAAGCTACACCGATGAGCGGAAGGTTGGCGGCCGATTCGCGATCTTGATGACCGGTAGCGAGGACCTCGCGCAAACGACCAACCGACTCGATAAAGACCTGTACGAAGGAGGCGATCATGAGCACAGAAAAGATGACGACACCGAGGGGCTCGAGTCGCTGCTTGCCAACTGGGTATTTGTAGATGGTCTTCCAGGAACGATATGCGATGGCCTTGGATGTGGCAAAGATGATGACTGTGGAGAGAAGGTCGAGGGCGCTATCTACGAAGGAGGCGATGAGTGAGACCGAATTGGACGAGAGTACTGCGAAACCTTTGCCGCCAAGCAGCAGGATATTGACGAGCAGATTGATGTTGATAGCGAACTGGACCGACCGCGATGTCTCTTCCTCTTTGCCGCGATTGGGAACGGTGCTGAGGAGAGCTTGCCTCTCTTCGTCCTGAGACGCGAACGGACGATGGTGACGTTCGAGGCTCAAGTCACGGTCGAGACTACCTTTGTCGTGGGATCTCTTCACCAGCTTGTCACCTTCGAGACGGGTGGCAGACGACTCAAGAGAGGCAAGCCCCCCATGCTCCGGGATGTTCTCAACTTGGTTAGGGCGTATGGTGTTTGCCCTAGAGCCTGGTGTTGAAGTGTTATCGCGAGGGGTATGATTTCCGCTTGCAGAACCTGGCGTGTTGACGCCAGAGGAAAGCGCGAGCTGGGATTCGGTGCGTCGAATCTGTTCGATTCGGCCTTGTCGACGCAGCTTGTCATAAAGCTGTCCGGCGCTCGAAGCTGACGTAGTAGCACCATAGTCACGTCTGTTGCCAGAGTGCTTGTGGTCATCATGGAGGGATGGAGGAGAGCTGGACAGGGTGGCAACTTGTTGATGGTCACCGCCATTACCGTCCTGCTGGTTCGCTTCCTCCTCCTCTTCCTCTTCGTTTTCCTCTTGCTCATCTCCCTCGGACAGCAAATCGAAAGCCCTCCCTTGAGCGCGATGATGATCATGATGGCCGCTGGAACGTTGCGGTCGCCCGCGTTCGAGATCCGTCTTGCTACTTGAGCGGGGACTACCCGAGCCACCAAACCAGAGACCACTGAAAGCGTTGATAGCTTTAGCGCTGAAGCTTCGTTTGAGTGATGTGCGACCTCTACCTCTGTCTTGTTCCTCCTCAGTCTCTTCCTCATCCGAGACGTTGCCATCGCTCTCGACAGGCGTTTTACGGCCATTCTGCTGTTGCTGCTGTTGTTTCATGCGACGTTTGCTTTTCTGCTTGTTGTGACGCTTCTTCCTGGCAGCTCTCTCATCTTGTTCGGTGAAGCGACGCATGACCTCGTCCGGGAAACGGGAGTCGAGGATCTCATCAACCTCTCGCCAGCCGTCAAGGGTCTCGTTGAGGCGCTCGTAGTAGTCTGAAACCGCCGAGGCTTTGGACCAGCCAAGATGCTTCGTACGCTGCTTGATCTCCTCTTCACTGACTCTATGATCCTCATAGTAATTGGAACGATAGTCGACGAGATTGGCCAGGGCCGAAATGTTGCGCATCGAGTCGGCTCTGTTGGGAAAGCCATGGCCATGCTTGCTGATCATGGCTTTGTAGCTGTATGCGGACGAGGTGGGGAAGCCGTGCGCAGGCGTTGGCATACCAAATGAGCTCGAAGTACGGCGTTGACCGTTGTAAGAGCTTGAGTAGCGGTCGTAGCTGCTCTCATTGTCAGAACTGGCTTCCTCTATGGCACCGCGAGTAGATCCATTTTGTTTGCCCGACCTGGAGCTTCGAGCACCAGCATAACTGTCAAAGGATGCATTGCCTGCGTCTCGATCTTGGTGGAGGTTGCCCTCGAATCGTACCGAGGAAGAGAGGGGTGTGGATGGACCATTTGACCTTGACGTCTGAATGTGACCGCCGTTCGGTCTGGATGATGGCGCGGATGGCGCATCGATAGGCTTGCTCATTGCGGGCAAGAGCCGACGATCGATCGATGGCTTACCTCCACGTATCGGATCTTCCGTTCGGATGTGCCGCTAGTGTGAGAGTGAGAAGGCAGGAATGGTCGGTGGGGAGGCAAGTGATTGAAGCTGATGCTGTCTTTGGGATTACTGTCACCGTGCTCAAGCAGTCAATCTTCTCGTCATCCGCAACCAGCAGAAACCTTACTTTTGCTTAACGTGCCAAGTGCAGGTCCATCTATCTGCACAGCCAGGCCCAGAAAGAGGCGGATTGACCGATAGGCAGCAGTTGAGCAATCACACACACACACACGCACGCGAAAGAAATCTTGCATGAGGCTCGTCAGGGTGTTCTACTTTTTTAAAAATTGCTGCAATCGGCAAGCTCTACTTTTTCTTTCGAGCTTTAACGTTCCGCCCTCGCACGGGCATGCACGCAAAAGTGGAGAAAAACGAGGCAAGACGGCGAACTGGGCACTAAAGCACATAGAAGAGTCCAAGCGCGTTGAGACAGGAGAAGGAAAGAAGAGAGAGGGAGAAAGAGCAACAACACTCAGAGGAGCTGCAAGCAACAGAAGTTGCCGGCAACCGCCAAAGTTGATGCTTTTGATAGATGATAACCCGGAAGACCCTTGATTCGTTGTTTCATCCTCGTCACCACTTCGCTGCCAATCTCTCATTATTCTTCTTACTTTGACCGACTCGGCCCAGCTTGCAAGACTCGCTTGCTGGACAGACAAACAATAGCGAAGCAGACTTTCGCTGTCCGCCTCGGTCACACATCACATCGGCATTCAGCCGAAAGCTGAATTGCTCTGAGCGTCGGCATCTCCTACACCAAACACACCGCGCTTGGTCACCTGTTCGGCTCTTCCGGTAATCGTTGGTCTCTTCATCTCCCACAACTACTCGTCCGTGTACGAATATCAACGGAAGGATCTTACGATGCAGGTTGCATCGAGTTCAACATCGGCGTCAGCTCATCTGGCACCGCTACCACGGCCAAAGATCGAAACGGTGGCCGATGTATGGTTTCAGAGGAAGGGCGAGACCAGCTGCCATCGAGGTGCTCTACGACTCACATCTCATCACCTCATCTTCGAGTTTCGATCTTCTACTGGCTCGGATCGTCCGTCACGGCGTCAACTTATCCCTCTTTCGCTCATTCTCAAAGCAACTCGGATACCATCCCTTCGCATTACAGCACACTCATCGCAACCGTCGCAACGCATCTATCCGATCACGCTATTCTACAAGAACTTCGACTCGGCTGCCTTCGCTTTTCATTCTGAGCAGGACCAGTTCGCCGTCTTCGATAGCTTGAAAGAGTGCGCTATCCTTACTGACATCTCCCAACTCTACGCATTCTACTATCAGCCCTCACCAGTCGACGCCGTCCCTCAGCAGGACGCCAGTCGCATCTATGACCCAAAAAGGGAGTTCGCACGTCAAGGTCTTGGCGCCCGATCCAAAGCATGGCGTTTCACCGACATCAATTCTCAGTATGCATTCTGCGCATCGTATCCAGCCCTAATGGCCGTCCCTTCTCGAATCAGCGATACAACCCTAAGCTATGCGGCAAAGTATCGAAGTAAAGCCCGTGTGCCTGCTCTCACCTACCTCCACTGGGCCAACCATGCTTCCATCACACGCTCCAGTCAACCTATGGTCGGACTCAAGAATGCCCGTTCCATTCAGGATGAGAAGCTCATCGAGGCCATTTTTACATCACATCACTTTGCCGATCCTGAGTCCATCACTGCAAAAGCTGCTGCGGACGCTTCCGCCGCGGCTGCTTCGAATGCATCTGGCGCTCCTGCTGTGGCGACCGTCTACGGCGCTACGACCACCAATCTCATCATTGATGCCCGTCCCACGACCAATGCCATGGCCAACGTCGCAAAGGGCGCCGGCACAGAAAACATGGAATACTACAAAGGCTGTAAGAAGTCGTATCTTGGCATCGAGAACATCCATGTCATGCGAGACAGTCTCAACAAGGTCACAGAGGCATTACGAGAAAGCGAGCCTATTGCCACCTTTGGCATGCGTGTTGAAGCTCTTGGCGACGCTTCTGCAGCCGACTCGGTCACTGATGGCTCTGGCTCGGTCTTGCGGCTGAATCCAACACCGGTCGACCCGACATCTCTACGCAAGTCAATGTGGCTCAAGCACATTCAGTCACTTATGGAAGGGTCTATGTCAATCGTACGCAACGTGCACATCAATAGCTCGCACGTCTTGATTCACTGCTCGGATGGCTGGGACCGCACATCACAATTGGCTGCCATCGCCCAGGTCTGCCTTGACCCCTACTTCCGAACCTTTGACGGTCTCGCTGTACTCATCGAGAAAGACTGGCTTAGCTTCGGCCACAAGTTCACCGATCGAGGCGGCCTCAAAGGATCAGATCGCTACTTCACTATAGCATCCAAGCATAGCTATGGCAGCACCAACGATGATGAAGACGACGGCAACGATACCGATTCAGACCTTGATAAGACCACCTCGGGTGGCGGAGGTGGCTTTGACTCGCAAGCAGCTGCTAATGCTTTTTGGGGCTTCACCAAGCAGCTCACCGCCAACTTCTCAGCTGCGACCTCGGGCGCTGCCTCAGGCCCCAAGAAAGGTTCAAACATCAAAGAAACCTCGCCCGTCTTTCACCAGTTCCTCGACTGCATGTGGCAGATCATGCGCCAATTCCCGGATCGATTCGAGTACGACTCGGCCTATCTCGTCGAGCTTTTGCAAGCTGTTCAAGAATGCAAATACGGCACCTTCCTCATGGACAACGAGCGCGAGCGCCAGAAGCCACAGGATCACGATGGCAGAGTGCTGCCTGCATTATCGACCCGCACTGTGAGCGCATGGTCGTACCTACTGAGCCCCGAAATCAAGCAGAAGCATCAGAATCCTCGCTATCAGCCTGAGCTGGACGATCGCGATCCGAAGCGCAAAGGCACCGACATGGGCGTTCTCATGGCTGATTCTCGCGACGTCAGATACTTCGAGCAGCTTTTCTGCCGAGCATCGGGTGACATGAACGCTGCTCTCGACAAGGAGGCTGAGGAGAGGCGCCGAGCTCGTGAAAGACTTGAGCGTGCCGTTCGAGGCGAAGCAAATGGGTCGCCGGCTGATACACCCAAGGTGGTGGCTGTTGACAAAAACGATGCTGATGCTGCTCCAGTCCCGGGCGGAGGAGAGCTGGAGAAGGCAGATGCGGCCGGTGCGGTGGTGGGAGCAGGTGATCCGGATCCAGTGCTGGACCCTCTTGCGGCTGCTGCTGCTGCTCGCACCACCTCGACTTCGCAACCCAAAGTTACGGCATCATCGCCTGCACCAGGAGCAGTTGACCTCGGAAGCAATGGACAGCTTGATCAATCTCAATTGTCTTATCAGGCACGACAGCTGCGAGCTCGTCCACAGCAAGCGCAAGGACCGCTCGCTTCTGCTTCATCAACCTCCCTCGCTTCTTCAGACTCGTCCGCCGCTATGGCCAACAATGTCTCCAATGCGGCCGACGCTGCAGCGAATCGTATGAAGAACTTGTTCATCGGTGGGTGGGGCCGTTTGCAGGAGGCCATGGCACCACCAGCTCCAGGAAGCTCGCCGGCCCCGCACGACTCTGCACACCCGGCGCTACGACCTGCTAGCCCGTCAAAAGGAAGTACCCCAGCCAAGCCTGCAGACAGCTGGTCGGCTGATCAGGACCCTCTGTCTTCTTTGTCGTCGGCTGGCAATCATGCTGCAGAGGTCAACGGTAAGCAGGAACCTGTAGGTTACGGACGCAGCTCGTCTTCGCAAGCCGGACAGGCAGCATATAATCCATGGGCCGCAAACACGAGCATGCGCGCCGAGATGCAGCGCGAACATGTAGCAATGCGTAGTCCCTTGAATAACGCTTCCGGGGGCGGCCTCAACGCTCCACAACAGGGATTCGAGCAGACAAAATGGAGCAGCAGCACGCAGAGCAATGGTGGCCAAAACGGAAGCGAAAGAGAGAGCAAGCCGAGTACGGCCGTAGCTTCCGACCCACTAGGAGTTCTTTGACCTTCATTATCGTAATATGAACTCGTAACAAGCATGCTGCGTTCACCTGAGAGACCGGCATTGTGATGAGGCGCTGAGTAGATGCTTCCGTGTCAAAAGTTTAGAAACCGCTGGTTCATTAACACGGCTTCTGTTCCCAACGATCAAAGCAGATTCACACTCGGCACAAAGCAAGTTGTCGGGAGCAAGGACCCATCCGTCCATGGCAAATTGGGGAAGTCGAAAAGACGAGCGACTAATTGAACAGCTTGTTGTACAGAATGAGCAAGATTAAGAGTACGAGGCAGACGACGATACCTACGGTAACCAGTTTTTGCTGTTTGGCCCTGTAACGCAAAGACGGCGAGGGAGCATGGTATGGAAGAGGAAAAGGCAAATCAGCATGTGTTAATCACAAGGAGGCACGTTTCAGGGGGACACGGAGAGGTGCCGCTACGTACCGACGGATCATCGCAGAAAGCGTTCTTGAAGAGCGGTCGATGCTCTGGTCTGCTTGTCGGAGCTGTCAAAACAAAGATACAGATACAGTTGTCTGGGTGTTAGCAAGGCTTTGCAGCTTGAAGCTGGCAAAAGGAAGGGGGTCGGGTGACACTTACTGTATCTCTAGAGTTCTCAATCTGCTCCCTCTGGCTTCTCAAGTCGCGAAGGATATCGGCACCAAGGTCTTCTGTCTCGAGTGCAAGACGATTCGACTCTTCTAGTCTCCTTGTACCATCTTCCAGCGACGCTGTGCCTTGAAGCAACCTTTGTCGGTTTGCGGTAGCCGAGTCGGCAGCTTCCAAATCACCGTCATCATCCGCATATGCTGCGTTGTATCCACCTTTCGCCCCACCAGCGGATGAGAGTCCCGCTCGGACTTCCTTCGTCAATGCTTGAACTTCTTGCTTGAACCCTCTGATCTGCACTGAATAGCGTGACCGGACTGATTGTGGGAAGCCCTGCACTTCGATATCCATTTGCGAGATGACTTCTTCTGCCTCTTCTAGCTCCATTTCTGCACGACGCAGCGTCGACTTTTTGGATTCACCATTCTGAGATCTGGACTGCTCGAGCTTCTGACGAATACCGTCTTTGAGCTGTTGAAGGTCGGATGCGTAGCTATCGAAAAGCTCGGACATGTTGTTGTTGTTGGTGTGGTTCTTTACGCGGCAGGTGGCACTGGTAAGCTCTGAGAGCGGATGCCACAAAATCTGCATATTCTGAATTAATTTATTTTTTTGAATAAACGTGTTGGTGCATGATATTCCCTACCATCTACA
>JAXQGJ010000570.1:0-12350 GCA_037039655.1 Pseudozyma sp. M118-08B | reverse complement strand
CCATCTTGAGCGACAGTTGCTGCGCTTTATGAAACGAGCTGCACTTCACGAGCGCAAAGAACGTCTGTCTGGCCAAATCTTCGTCATTCGGGCTGTTCTTCACTGCCGCTTCGAGGAGTGCGACCTCATCGTTGCGGCGCCCTAAGCGACCCAGTGACCAGGTGAGTGGTGTCAGACATCCCTCTTCGCCCTTTCGAAGCCCGCGAGCAACAAGTTTGGTGCAGACAGCGTTGGCTTCATCTCGTTTGCCCAAGCGGACAAGAGCGATGGCTTTGAGGGAAAGGGCAAGAGCAAGGTCAGGTTGAGATTGGAGGATCTTGTCTGCATGTCGAACAGCAAGAATGTTGTTGCCTGTATCGATGGCATTATAGATGGGACCACAAGCACGCTCGGCGAGCATAGCAAGGGGGTTGAAAGCTGCGCTCATCTTGAGGTATAGAAGCGTCCAGGAGGAAGGTGGACTGTAGCGCAAGGACGAAAAGCGTGGGGGAGCATGCGTTGCGGCCTGCGCTCGCACCAAAGTTGTAAAGACAGTTGTCAGGAGGCGCAACAGCTTCTTCGTTGCCAAAAAGACAGCTTCGGACAACCTTCTAGATGTACGAGCAGGGAAGTGTAATGCAAGAGACTGATTGCGAAGAGTGCTAGTTGACGTGAGCTTCTAAGCTTCTTCCAAAGGGTGGAGCCGAGTCCCGACGAAAGTCTTTCAAAAATGTCTCAATGAGAGAATTGAACGTTGCAACGGCATTGATTGCGACTCGAAGATCAAGAAGAAATTGCCCGATCACGAAATATCGCAGGCTGCAGGCATATCCGATCCGCCGAAAGCGTCCGTCGACTTCGAGCTTCCCGAATTCTGACGGTCGCACCGTCCTCCACCTCAACACTTGAACTCACTTTAGAGCTCATCCTTCATCGACAGCATCATCTTGCATCACTACCTATCATCAACAGCGCCTCCTCTATATCGCAGCGCAAGCTTGCCGATTGGCTCACCATATCCCGCGGAACATAGGCTCATATCAAGTACAAGGACGAAGAGAAAATCACGAGCATGGCAGCGACACGCTTCATCCTTGCGCCGTTAGGTGGTGTATTTGTAGCCACTTCGCTACTCTACACTTTCCGACATACCATCGCTGTTCGTACACATGATACTGCCGTTGCGCTCAACCGAATCAAGTTGCAACTCAACGATATCGACCCTGACAATTGGGACAAGGAAGGAAAGGAGCGCATCTCGCGCGAACAGTTGAAACCAGCTTACGTCGCACCTGTACGACCTTCGGTTACAGAAGAGATCAAGGCACGATGGAACGTAAGTAGCCTCATCTCTGCTCCAGATATATGCGAAAGAATTCTGTATTGACCCGCTCCTCGTTGATCTCTGTGCTGGGAAATGAATGGCTTGTGCGCTCAAAGGAACACCTCATTGGCGCATTTGACACGCTCAGCAACGCCAACTACTACGATCTGTTTGCCGACGGTATCGTCTCGGCCAAGAACGTTGTCTCGCGTATCGGCGGCTCAGCATCAGATGCTGCCTCGGGTAACGCTTCCGTTGGCGCACCACTACAAGCACAAGTCGCTGCAACAGGTGGAATTAAGACTGGTGTCATTAACACACAAGGCGTATCGTTGCGAGAAAACGACAGCACCCTCTCGGCAACACGTCAGCCGGGAAGCAGTATCGGTGCTCGTCTGGCTAGAGCCATTGGCATGGATGCTGGTAAGGTGGAGAAGGTCGTTGAGGCCAAGACGGGTCCTGGATTTGGCAAAGTGAGTGATGGAAATGCTGGAAGGACGTTCTACTTGGGCGAAGGCACAAGCTTGCGTTAGACGCCAGACCATTTGAAAAGAGGCCTTTGTCTCTAACATTAGATTCCGGAATTACTTTCTATACATCAAGCCATGGCAGCAGTGTGAATTGACGTTGTACAAAAGAAGACTTGTTGCAGAGATCAAGTCCGTTCGACTGAACGTGTGGCACGGAGAAACACCGTTTCCAGCTTCTTTCTAAACGAGGCCATTGACTCAAAGAGTCCCTTCAGCAATGTCTTTGCCTCTATCGTCTGCAGCATGACCTTCGGCCTATCCATGGTGAAAAGAAATGGCTCGTTGCGTCTGCGCAAGCGGGAATCTCACAGTGTACCAATTCTCCTTCTGACGTGGTCTGTGCCAGATTGCTGGCACAAGAGGTGGAGGTGAAAATCCGCGGCAGCTGAGTGCTCTCCCTCTCTTTCTCCCTCGGAAAAGCACAGCCGAACCGAAGCTTTTGTGCGACACACCGAAACGCAAGGGTCTTCCTCCCTCTCTTCCTCGCTCCGTGACACAAATCCGGCGTCATCCATGCATACAATTTATCGGGCTCAGCCATTCTTCCATCCGTCTTCCCGCAGGCCATCACTTCTATACATATCCTATCGTCCCTTTCTTGGTCTCATCTCTATAGATACCAAGACATAGACACTTGACATGTCGCGTACCAACGACGACGATGTGTCGGCCAAAACAGGCTTAGGTTCCAGCACCACCGTAGCACCATATGCGGTTCCCATCAAATCTCGACCACCGACATCGACGGTAGTGCAATCCATCTTGTTTGCATTAATCTTCAACTTTTGCATCATCTCGGATCATCTATTTCAGCTTCTGTCCTGGCCTTTGTCGCTTCATCCAGCCACAGCTCCTATCTACCGATACAATATTGGCTATACGAAACTCGCCTTCAGTCGTCTCCTCCTTGTCGTCTCGCAATTTTTCGGGCCAACGCAGCTCGTCATCTCGATCGGTGATGGTAAAGGCGGGTATTTGGACCCAGAGCAGTTTGTTCAAAGGGACAAGCAGACTGGAAAGATCGTAACGTTTGATCTGCCAAGTAGGAGCGTGTGGATGAGCAACCATCAGGTCTACACGGACTGGTTGTATCTCTGGTGTCTTGCTTATTACGCCGATGTTGCAGATAGCATTCTCATCATCCTCAAGAAGAGCCTCAAATGGATCCCCTTTATCGGATGGGGAATGCAGTTCTACCGCTTCATCTTCCTAGCACGTAACTGGGCATCCGACCAGAAACAGCTCGCTAAGCAACTCGGCCAAGTTGCTTCCGAGTCCCATCCCGATGCCAAGACGAATACCGCCAAGAAATTGCTGCTTCTCATCTTCCCCGAAGGGACACTTGTGTCGAAGGATACAAGACCAATTTCTGCCAAGTTTGCGGATAAGATGGGTATCAAAGATCTCGACAACTTGCTTTTGCCGCGTTCAACTGGACTTTTCTTCTGCCTACGAACCCTTGCAAAGGAAATGGACGATCTGTGGCTCGTCGACTTCACCATTGGATACCCAGGTGTTCCTGCCGGCGGATATGGACAGGACTACTACACCCTTCGCACCATCTTCATGCAAGGCGTACCACCACCCGCCATCCACATCCATCTTACCATGACACGCATCACTCCCCCTGTCGCCGGCGACACTTCATCCAATGCTGCTTCCGTGGCGAACAACCCTTCAAGTAGCATCGACGTTCCGCCCCTCGGTACCAACGTCAAACCAGCAGAAAGCAGCGAAGAAGAGACCAAAGCGTTCGAAGAATGGTTGCGAAACCGATGGACAGAGAAAGACGGCCAAATGCACAAATTCTACACCGATGGAGACTTTGTCGGTGGTGCATTCACAAAGAAGGTCAAAGAAGGAAAGGAGGTAAATCCAGCCGAGGCGGGTGTGGGGGGTGGGAAGTACGTGGTGCTGCCTGCAGAGTTGAGGAGTCTGAAGGAGATTGGAGATGCGATGTGCTGGGGAATTCCTTGGGGTGTTATATACGAAGTGAGCAAGCTTTACAGATGGTTGTCGAAGTAGATACTCGGCTTACACACAGAGAGCAATTTTCTCGAGAAAGTAGATGAGCAATGGTTTACAGAATTGCTTGACATTGCAATAGTGTTTCTGGGTATCGTGCGTGAGTGTTGTAGAGTAAGGATCAGGACCTTCGGAATCAGGATGAGAGGAAGGATTGTGGAACGTCAACAAAGCCTTCGATGATACGTCTTGCTGTGCGGTAATATACGATCGATTCTGGGATCTTTTCGAATCCTCTGGCCTTTTCATTGTCTGTTGCGACTCGAACTTTGACGCTTGCCTCGGAGACTCCAGCTGGTTGGCCTACTCTTATTGACAGAATTTCACCCTCTTCCCCGGCCTTCTTCCCGTCGTTTTCTGGCCTGCCAGCTCGTACAGCCTGCTCGATCGTGCTCTGTGGGGACGCCCTGCCTGCGGCCAAAGCGGACAAACACGTTGCCGGTACCGTCCTGTGCAAATTGCCTACACTCACTGCCCTGATCAAGACGTCCATTGCCTCTTCACCAACTCGTTCTCCTCCAGTGGTCGTGTACCCTTCGTTAGGGGTGGGGTGTATAATGCAAATCTTTGGAGCGGACGGGCTGAGCGTTTGCTGAAGGAACGGCGTAAGCGCAGCCGAAGCCAATCTAAGATCATCCAGGAGCTTCATGAGCGCCGTATTCGCGTCCAAATCCGACGGAGACAGCGTCGAAAGCCGGCTTGGGTCCAGAACGTGAGGAAGCGATGAAGAAGCGACAAAGATCGTTGGCAGACCAGCGTTGATGATTGTCACTGGGTAGGACTGGTTGTCGACTGTGACGGTATCGACCTGGTTACCGGTAGGGAGGAGTTCGCTGGATCGTAACGGCGTTTCAATGAGAATCCCCGGTGCGGTTCCGGGTACGCCAGAGATCGTCGTTTCGCCTTCCATGTCCGGATACCACATCTCTCCGTCGTTGCTGCTGTACAAAGTGACCGGAACGTTGGCACGTACGATTTGACCCGAGCACGTCACCAGTAGTCGCACTGGGAAGCTGAACTTATCTCCCACTCTCGCCTTGCGTCCGTGACTCTCTTTGAACACTTGGCCGATTCTTTCCTGCTTGACATGCCCTTGATGCAGGCCGAAAAGCGCTACAGCAGAAACGAGGTTGCCGCACGTACTCGTCCAATCCACCTCCACGCCTTTTTCTACCGGGACCTGTCCAAATCGGTAGACCAAATCCCAACCGCTCTCTCTGTCCGCTGCAAGCTCTTCGTTATCCGCATAGTTCACTCCGTCCTTGAACGCTATATTTGCATCGCGCAGCTGAGCAGAGAGCGATGCATCGGGTGGACCAACAACGGCGGTTTTGGAAAGCGAAGAGATCCCACCTCCCAATCCATCAATTTGCCGCTTGTCCGGATCGGGTGAACCCATCGCCCTACATATCAGGCGGTCCCTCGTCAAGTGGTCAAATGGAGCTAGAGTCGTAGTGGACCAGAGGAGGCCCTTGGATGTTCCGCCTCGGTAGAAGGAGCATGGAAGGCGGAAGCCTCCCAGGAGGACCTTGTTGCGAAGAAGGGCTGTTGCCAGCATGATCGTGGTCCTGACTCAGGAAGTGGACCCTGAGGTAGACCCTTGCTGGAAGCAGCCGCTGTGAGATCGGACGACCTTCGATCTGCTAGCCCAGAGTGTGAGATGCAGTCGTGATGCAGCCTCACAGAGACGAAAATCGAGACCGTGGCCAAGGAAAGAGGTGTAGGACACGAGGTTGTGTTGGTCGGTGCGTCGGAAGGATGTCGGCAATCATAAAATTTCCAGGTTGCAGTTGCCCTTCTCTCGGACTTCGGCCTTCCTCCTTTCCCCACTGCTTCGCATGTAGCACATTCTTTTACGGACTTTGCCGGCTTCAAAGCCCACGCTCGTCAGCGTCATCATCGCTACACACGTTTCGGTCCTCGTCGCTGTTCACACAAATAAGGCCGATGGACACCGACCAAAAGTGTATGGCTGAGGAGAGACCAGGATTTGCAAAACCAAAGATCTCGATGATGGATTCCAGATAGAGCTCCTCGAGTGTCGGGAATCATTATCACTTCTCGAAGAAGCGCCTTTCCGCTCGGTTGAAGCTGACCCGAACGCTTTCTGACGTTTCGGCAACTTGGCTTGGGTTCGAAAGGACCTTCGGAAAGCGGCGTTGCACAGCCTGTTGCGATTGAAGACATGTCTTCGGAACACCTGCGTATTTCATTTCCGCACAAAACACAAAAGGCTTACAACTGATCCGCGACTTGCATGCTGCGTTCTTCTTCCACTCAGCCTCGAATCGGGCTATTCCGGACCGTCTGTCAGTCCTCTGTAGGAATGTCGATATGTTGAACGTTCTTCTGCTTGACATTCCGACCGAACCGGGACGATCATTGCATGAAAGAAAACACAGCTGTGTTGGTCATGTACGTACGCCGAGGGTTCGGGATAGGAATATCAACGGCGGATGTCAGAGGTCGAGCGGCGACTTTGAGTGTAACATTTTGCAATTAGTGACGCGTCTTAATCAAGGACACTGCTCTGGTGCTGTGAATGGTTCTGAACAAATTTGGCAAAAAGCAACACTTTCTTCTTCTTGGAACCGCTGCTTTCTGGTGCTGCTGCAGCGCACGCGCCCAGCCCACGTCAATCAAAGTCACCTTTTCGGGTTGGCCGACCCTGATCTGAAAAAGATTACGTCTGTGTTGCCCACGCGCAGCAGCAGCAGCAGCAGCAGCAGCAGCAGCGCCTCCGCAGGAAGAACAGAGAAAGAGAGAGACAGGCACAGCGAAGCAGCACTGAAGCACGGGAAGAGGGACGCGCAGAAGTGAGTGAGACGTCGATCTTGCGCCTATTCCTTCGCCTCACTCCAGAAGCACGGAGCTCAGCGCACAGAGCACAGAGCACAAAGAGCACGAGCACAGAGCTGAGGTGAAAGAGAGCGTGTTAGCCTTCGGATTCGCGTTGCAGAATCTGTTACTGTTGTTCAGCTTTCGCTTCGATTCCGCCCGAAACCTTCGCCTTCTTCTCATTCCCGAGATCGACATCTTTCTTTCCTTCCCAACCATCATCACCATCAACAGATCGTTCATTACACAAATCACACATCAAGATGCCTTCTCAAAAGCCCAGGATTCTCATTCCCGGTGGGGCCGGTTACATCGGCTCGCACGTCGCCCTTGTCACCCTCCTCACCCGCAAGTACCGTGTCACTGGTAAGTAGCAAAGGAGCGAAGAAAGTGTCGTGCACATGCTGAAAAAGCGGAGTTGACGATGATGACGACGAAGATGATGACGACAACTGACACCCAAATTTGCTTCCTTTCTGCTATGTTCTCATGGAACACAGTCCTTGACAACTACCACAACGCTTTCCCTACTGCCGTCAAGCGTCTCGAACAGATCGCCATCGACGAGCTCCCCGAGGGTGCCTCGCAGCAGGAGAAGGATGACTGCAAGGTTGACGTCTTCAAGGGCGATCTCCGAAGCAAGGAGGACATCGCCAAGGTGTTCGAGAGCTACAAGGGCGAAGACAAGATCTGGGGTGTCATCCTCTGTGCTGCGCTCAAGGCCGTCGGCGAGTCGTCCGAGATCCCCATCGACTACTACGATGTCAACGTTGGAGGTCTCGTCAACTTGCTCAAGGTGATGCGCGACAATGACTGCCAGCGTCTCGTCTACTCTTCCTCGGCTACTGTCTACGGTGTGCCTCCCAAGGTCCCCATTCCCGAGTCGACGCGTCTTGCTCCTGAGTCGGTCTACGGTCGAACCAAGTGGTTCAGCGAGATCATCATCCGTGATGTTTGCGACGCTTACCCCGAATTCCGTGCCATCGGTTTGCGATACTTCAACCCCGCCGGTGCCCACAAATCTGGCAAGATCGGCGAGGACCCCCGTGGCAAGCCTGGAAACCTTCTTCCCTTGCTTGCCCAGATGGCTGTCGGCAAGTACCGCGAGGGCGGCCTCAAGGTCTTTGGTAACGACTACCCCACCCCTGACGGAACCTGCGTTCGTGACTACATCCACATCGAGGACCTCGCTGGAGGCCACGTCAACGCCGTCGAGGCTCTCGACCGTGACGAAATCTTCGCGGCAGACAAGCTCGAGACTAAGGGCAAGTACCGTGCCTTCAACTTGGGCAAGGGTACCGGAATGTCCGTTCTCAACATGGTCGACGCCATGAGGAAAGTTTCCGGCTACGACTACCCTTACACTATCGAGGGCCGCCGAACAGGTGATGTCCCCGACTTGACCGCCGACCCCACCCTCGCTGAGAAGGAACTCGAATTCAAGGCAACAAGGAACCTCGACGCCATGGCCGAGGACTTGTGGCGATGGCAGAGCAACAACCCTCAGGGCTACGGTGAGCAGTAGATTCTTTCAAAAACCAAGAGGGTCGTTGTTTGTTCCTATGTAGATGCGTTGTAAATATGTATGCTGTAGTTTACTGCTATGAATCTCATAGATCGTTGCTTGCCATTCAATGCGGTTCTGTACGATTGAGAAGCGGGTTAAAGCATCGACATTTGCATTCCACAAAGCAAGGTGAGACAGTTGAAGAGCGCACGAGCTTCCGAAGATCGTTTCCAAGTCATACACCAAATTGATGTATGCAACACTGAGCTTCGAATGACACGGCGAAACTGTGCATGACGCTGTCGATGCCACAGCAGGAAGGTCGATACGATGCGCTCAGCACGTGAATTCGCAGCGTGACCTTGGCGCGTCAGATTTTGCTTCTGTTCTGTCACACCGTGTCAATGTGATTTTAGAGAGAGGCGCCAAAGTGTTATTTTGTGGAGGCGAGGGAAAAAAAGGGGTTCAGCAGCGCACAATTGTGAATATAAAGATTTCTGGCGAAAGTGTTGGTTTCACAGGGGCTCAGCGTGGGAAGCACATCAAGCGGAGAAGCCGAAAAAAAAGGGGCTTTGCAATCTGTCAACCGCTCAAATGCATACGGCACAGTGCAGCGTGGTCTCAGCTTCGAGCTTCTCGGTCAAAAGCCATGCTTTCGACCTCGCTTTCTCCTTCACTCCACCAACAACCATCCGTTGCTCTCGAGTGAGACAAGGCGGCCTTGCAAGGTGGGCAAATTGAGTTTGGATCGACTTCATTTCGACCTTCTCACCACACCACCGCCAGTGTTGAGCTACTCTCTACAGTCAGGCGCCCACTTGAAGGAGCATAAGAAGCAAGGCCTGGGAGATCTGCTTAGCACTCATCACTCACATCTAGTACTTTCACGGACCGAGCGAAGCTACGATGGCAACTACTGGTCCAGCAACTTCTCCGGGCCGTCTTGGCTTTTGTCAGCGTTGCGGAGACCCAATTTCCGGCAAGATACGATGCAGTCGTTGCGGCGGAACCAGCAAAGAACCTCGGGTTAGGACCACATCCACGCTTCCTGCTGCAAAGAGGTCCGACCCTTGGGCCCATCGCTATGTCCTCGGCGACGACAACAACGACGATGATCAAGACGTCTATCTTCACAATCAACCACCTCCGCTTTCACCCAAGCGTGCGAGCTACGATCCCTCCATCGGCTTCGGTATGCCTTCTCGCATCTCTCGTGACTTGCGGACAAGCGCAGCCTTCGGCACCTCTCCGAACGACCTGAGCTCTTCAAGCCTTGGTCTGGGCCTCAGCCCTGGTCCCATGGCTACAAAGTCTCGACCCGTCAGCCAAGACTATTCTGCTCCTATCGTTAAGGGCTCCGACGGTGCGCTGCTGAAAGTATGTGGTTCGCTGGTCGAACCTTCTGCAAGCCGCAACAAGTGGGCTTGTGCTGATTGCGCGACTGTCTTTGCACGTGATTCGACGCTTTATGCTGCTCCTGCCTCCCTGCAGTCCCACGATGGAGCTTACTACTGCAGAGACTGCTATGCGAAAAGGTACAGCCTAGGCAGCTGCGGAGCATGTGGAAGAGACGTGCTCGGCTCGACGAAGGAAGACGGGAAATACGTCAAAGGATCGTCGGGTATTTGGCATGGCAAATGCTGGAAGTGTACCGCGTGCAAGAAAGGCGCGAGTGAAGGCGCGGAGATCTTGATCGGTATGGATGGCAATCCGACTTGTGAAGGATGCTTTGATAGGCCCAAACGTGCTCCTTCTGTAGAACCACCTGCTGCGGCTTCAGCATCAAAAGAGGATTACGGACTGTCTGATGCGCGCAAACTTACTCGCTTTGGTGCCGCCCGGAGCGGACCCATGGGAGCCACCATCGCAGAGCTCACCAAGAAGCTCGGTCAACAAACAGTCTCGGCGTCGCCAAGAATCCCATTTTCAAGCCGATCAAGCTCAAGCACTTCCATTCCCAAATCATTCTCTTCGCAAAGTTCGCTCAGCACGCCTCAATCGCCAGGCAAGAGTCACTTTGCTTTTCCGAACCATCTCCCCACCTCATCCTCATCTACGGGCATGATACGCTCTGGAAGCATCACCGGAAGTCCACCGAAGCCGCGCCCGCTGACAGCCCAATTCAGAGATGGAATGAACTTGGCTGCTTTCAAGCCGTCTTTCTCTGCTGCTGAAGGTGACGACGAGAGACTGCTTCGGAGGGACTCGCGCAGTCGCAGCGTCAGTCCGGTCAAAAGACCTGAATGGCGAACTGGCACATCGCCGTCAAAGTCACGAGATGGCGTCTCACCCAGCTCGTCGCTGGAGATGGAGCAGACAGGAGTGAAGGTACCCGGTAGTCCGTCGATCATTCCTGCGACGCCGATTGGTGTAACCCTCGGTCTGCCTGCTGGCGCTACTCACGAGCCAGAACGTCATCGAACTTCGTCTGGCTTCCCGCGTCCACTCAACTCTTCTGCCGTTAAGAACAAGGAGACTACTGAGCCCTTGCAAGGAGCAAAGGCATCAACAGGTCTTGAACAAGAGGCATTCAATCCCACAGTTCCTTCTGCCTTGGAGCCTGTCGAGGGCTCTGTTCGTTGCGCAGCATGTCATCTTCTTCCATTCGAACGCATGACCTCTCCGGCCGAACAAGAAGTCGTCATGGTGACGCTCTCCAACAGCATCCACTTGCACGCCGAATGCTTCCGTTGCGCCGTATGTCGCCACACCATCGACGGAACAAAGACGTTTGTCAGGCTTTCGGACGACGCCGCTGCGCACGCTCCTCTGGGTGAGGGTTTGGCGGCGTATGCGCATCCGCATTGCTCACCTACAGTTCAGCTCAAGGTCGTTCAGAAGCAGGAACAAGATGAGGGCGCGGAAAAAGGAAACAGAAGTTACAGAGCGAGTCTGGAACCGACGAGTGCATCGGGTGGAGAGAGAAGCCATGCGACGCATCAAAGGGAATTGAAGCCGAGTCCGACACCATCACCTACTCCGTCGATGCGCCACAGAGCGGCAGATTCTCGACCTTCGGTTCTTCCGCAGCAGCCCAAATTTGAGGCGAAGAGCTCGCAGCATACCTTGCCGTCAACGAGTAGCACAAGCTTTCCTGCCGCAAAGACAGCCGAAGCCATCCGACAATGTCAGCCTACTGCTGGCGCTGCCCCACCCACCCGCTCTTCCCTTCTTTCATCAGCTGCCTCCTCGACCGCGTCCTCCTCTGCTTTGCACTCATCAGCCAATCCAGCAGCCGGCATCTATTCCCGCCTGTCCGCTCTCTCCTCGGCATCCGGCAATGCCTCCCTCACCACTACAGCTCCTGCCTCTTCAGGACGAAGCCGATTCGGAGGCATGCATCAATGCGCCTTCTGCGGCGAAAAAGTCTCTTCGCTCGAATCCGTCCTCGGACCTCGCGGTACGCAATGGCACAAAAATTGCCTCATCTGCCGATCTCCTCCTCCGCCACCACCCAAAAACGCAGTTGTGTATCTGAGCTACAGAAAAGAAGCACCCACCATGTGCGGGAAGAAGCTGGATAGCGGAGCAAAGGTGAATAAGGATGGAGAGGTTAGGTGTCGAGATTGCTACGATCGGGAATGCAGTGTGTTTAGGGTCAAAGGTTGAGCGCGAAGCGCGAGGTCAGACGAACAAAAGTAGATGGCGGGAATGGTAAAAGGAGATGTGATGGGCCTGTTTTTGATGGAAGGTCCTCCTCCAAGCTGACCGAGGGATCGATTGAAATCAGTCTTTCTCGTGTGTCGTGTTATGTCATGTTCCTGTTCAGTCTCAATCGGTATGCTGTTGGGTATGTATCCGCACACGTCACTTTCTCATGCAAGCAATGTTATGATATGGGATTTGATCTGCTCGAAGCGTTGAAAGTATCATTACCAGTGAAGGAAAGAAAGCAAACAATTTCGAAACAGTGAGATGTGACAATGACTTCGCTACAAGTAGCAAGAAGCGATCATCGGACGACTACAACACACCCACGCGGTTCAGCGTAAGCGTGCCAAGTCTTTTGGTGAAAGAAGAGACGAGAGAGGAAAATGCTAGCGAGATTAAAGCATTTAGTCGAAGAGACCGAAGCCCATGTCGTCGTCGGACTCCTCCTTCTCCTCCTCGGCCTCCTCGGCGGCGGCGGGTTTTTATTATTATAATT
>JAXQGJ010000057.1:0-48612 GCA_037039655.1 Pseudozyma sp. M118-08B | reverse complement strand
GGTTCACTTGTTCCATTTATCATAGCTATACATTTCTTCCTTAGATTCCGCCTACACTCCGCTAACAACATCTCTGCGCACGCACACACTCACACACACACGGCCAGCCAATTGCCAGGTGTCGTGTTCTCTCAGCTCAGACCATCAGTCAACCCAATCCTATCAATTCACGCATCATCCAATCCGTCCACTTCTTCTCTTTCCTCTTCACCAATCTCGTCATCACCTCGACCTTGTTCATCTGCACCATCCATCATCAAAAGCAGGTGCTCATCGGTCCCATCATCGTCACATCAACATGGCTCAACCGCCTCCTCAGCTACCACCCGGCTGGGTCACCCAATGGGACCAGAATGCAGGTCGCCAGGTCTTTGTAGAATCCGCAACAGGAAGGACTAGCTGGCAGCCACCTACTGCTGCTGGCCCCGGCGGTGCTCCCACTCAGCAGCAGCAGCAACAGCAGCAACAGCAGCGTCCTACCCATCCACAAGGTCAAGCCCGCATGTCAATGCCTCAGATCCAGCCACCACCAGGCATGCGAGGTCCTTCTCTCAGCCCCATCCCTTCGCACGGTCCCGGCGCTCCTCTCAGCCCTCCTGTCGCTGGCGCACCCGCCCCTGCCACCATCGGTCCTGGTGCTAGCCGTCGACGAGCTTACCCTACTGCCCACCTCGCCGCCAACAGTATCAGCTATGCCGGTGGGTTCGACGCCGGTGCCAATGCTGGCGGCGCTGGCTACCCAGGTGCACAGGACGCTCAACCTCAGCTCTTCACGCCTGGTGCTCCCGAACAGGCTCCTTCCCCTTACGCAGCTGCTCAAGCCGCACCTGGTGCTCCTGGTCTCGCTTCTGCTCCTGGTGCACCTGGTGCTGCTGCGCCTGGCGTTGCTCCCGGCTACCAGGCAGGTGGTGTTCAGGGTCTCACCAACCAGTTCCAGGGTATGGGCATGGGCGGTGCTGGTGGTATGGCACAAAAGTTCAGCACACTGCAGACTGTCAACATTAGCGGCGTTCAGCCCAACGTCAACGAGCTCGAACGTCCTCCTCCCGAGATCCGTCTTCCACCCAATGCATGCGTCTCCACCAACCCAAAAGCCAACGCCGACCCATCCTACCAGCGCTGCACGCTCAACGCCATTCCTACCACCTCTTCGCTCCTTCAAAAGTCAAAGATCCCTCTTGGTCTCATTCTCTCGCCTTACCGCTCCGTGCGTGAGGAGCACGGCGATGAGCCAGTCCCTGTCGTGACGGATACCGTCATTGCTCGTTGCCGAAGGTGCAGAACCTACATCAACCCTTACGTCACTTTTATTGAGAACGGCAACCGATGGAAGTGTTGCATGTGCAACATCAGCAACGAGGTGCCGCAGCTCTTTGACTGGAACTCCGAGACCAATCAGCCTGCCGACCGATGGCAGCGTCCCGAGCTTAATTACAGTGTCGTTGAGTTTGTCGCTCCACGAGAATACATGGTCCGACCTCCTCAGCCGCCCGTCTACACTTTCCTCATCGATGTCAGCTACCAGGCCATCAACAGCGGTATGGTCGCAACAGCTGCTCGCACCATCTTGGAGACACTCGATCGATTGCCCAACTCGGACAACCGCGCTAAGATCTGCATTATCGGTGTTGACACCTGCTTGCACTTCTTCAGCATCACGCCCGAAAGCACCGAGCCCGAGATGCTTGTGGTCAGCGATTTGGACGATGTCTTCCTCCCCAAGCCTAACGACTTGCTCGTCAACTTGACTGAATGCAGAGCTGGTGTTGAGGCATTGCTCCAGCGATTGGGCGACATGTACAAGGATTCGCTCGTCACCGGTTCGGCGCTCGGAGCTGCTTTGCAAGCCGCATACAAGCTTATCTCGCCTATCGGTGGTAAGATCATGGTGCTCACTGCCTCGCTTCCCAACGTCGGACCTGGTGCGCTCAAGAACCGTGAAGACCCCAAATTGCTCGGCACTGCCAAGGAGAGCACCTTGCTCGGTGCCGCTTCCTCGTTCTACAAGACCTTCCCTATCGACTGCTCTCGATCGCAGGTCTCGGTCGACATGTTCCTCTTCGCTCCTTCGTACACTGACGTTGCTACGCTGTCATGCTTGCCTCGCTACACGGGCGGTCAGACCTTCTTCTATCCCGCCTTCCACGCCGGCCGCTCCGAAGACGCAGTCAAATTTTCCCACGAGTTCTCGGAAGTGCTTTCGAGCCCCATCAGCTTCGAAGCCGTATTGCGTCTTCGTGCTACCAAGGGTTTGCGTGCGACTGCATTCCACGGCAACTTCTTCGTCCGATCTACCGACTTGTTGGCTTTGCCCGCTGTGCCACTCGACCAGAGCTACGCTATCGAATGCGAAATTGAGGAGACCATCAACGCGCCCTTCGTCGTGTTCCAGTCGGTCGTCTTGCACAGTACTAGCTCGGGAGAGAGACGCATTCGTGTTGTCAACCTGGCTTTGCCAACCACCAGCTCCATGTCCGAGGTATACGCCAACGCCGACCAAGTCGCGATTGCCACGCTTCTGGCTGACAAGGCGGTGGAGCGTTCGATTCACTCGAAGCTGGAAGATGCACGAGATGCGCTATTCAACAAGTTGGTCGACATCTTCTCGACCTACAAGTCGACCATGACTTCGGCAGGGTCTGGAGCCAGCCCGCAGCTCAGCATTGCTCACAACATGGCCCAGCTTCCCTTGCTCGTCTTGGCCCTTCTCAAGCATGTCGGTATCCGTCAATCGTCTTCGATTCCATCGGACTTGCGAGCCTATGCCCAGGCTTTGTTGACCACGATGCCCGCACAGCAACTCATTCCCTACCTCCACCCCAACTTCTACTGCTTGCACAACATGGCACCCGAAGCAGGTACCACCGTCGCCGAAAAAGGCGGATTCATCATGCCAGCCAAGCTCAACCTCACTTCGGAACGATTCGAACGACATGGGTTGTACCTCATTGAAGATGGACAGAACATCTTCCTGTGGGTTGGTCGTGAAGCAGTTCCTCAACTGTGTCTCGACGTCTTTGACGCTGCTAGCTATGGCGC
The DNA here is from genome assembly GCA_037039655.1 of Pseudozyma sp. M118-08B. Lineage (NCBI taxonomy): Eukaryota > Fungi > Basidiomycota > Ustilaginomycetes > Ustilaginales > Ustilaginaceae > Pseudozyma > Pseudozyma sp. M118-08B. Next base: position 45,573 of record JAXQGJ010000057.1, on the reverse strand, counting down.
TCTCCGTGGTGGCAAGACAACATTGCCCAAGTTGGAGAACAGTATGAACCAGAGAGTCAACGTCATCGTCCAGAGGATCAGGGAAAGCAGACGAGGACCTTACCGTCCTCATCTTTACGTGGTGAAGGAGGATGGAGAGCCAAGTCTCAGGTTGTGGGCGTTGAGTCTGTTGATCGAGGACAGGTTTGAACAGACGCCAAGTTATATGCAATTCATTGGACAGTTGAGGGACAAGGTGAACGGTGGATCGTGAACTTCTTCGTTTCCCCCGCAAAACTCTTTTCTACGATGTCCTTTCTTCTTTCTTCATTTTTCACACCTTCTTTGTCAATACCAGTTCGTTCTTCCTCCTTTCTTGTCGCATCGGGTGGACATCTGTTTGAAGTGTCATAAACGGGTGAAAGTATGAAAGCGTTGACGATGAGAAAGAGAAAGACGGACAGGTTCAGCGACCGAGCTGAGCTGAGTCGCGTGAGCTGCGTTTCAACTTGACTGCAGCTAAAGGAAAGCAGAGGCCGAAGACGAGACGCGCGCTGGGTGGCCAAGTCAACGCGCCAACCTCTTTTTCGAGAGTGAGAAAGAGGGAGACCAACACTTTTTCCGCTTTCCCACTTGAATTCCGCCCTTTTTCTTCTTCTTCTTCTATAAGAAGAGCGATCTCATTTCGGTAGCTGATCCACTTCGTTTCTTTGTGCGGAAGCTTCTTAGACGCTAAATCGTTCGCATAGAGAGTACGTATGCTTGTCCATATTCAGAATCTAGAACCACAGACGCGAAAATGTGTTGCTCTCCATGAAAGAAGAGCTCTAAAATCGGGCTTGCGGGAATTTTGGCCTAGCCAGCACAGCGTTGCGCGTTCCGAGAGGACCAAAAAAAAAAGTGTTGATTGGGCCGAGATGCGCGCCCCACCGTTGGCTTTTTGGTTGCTCCGAGCTGAGCTTGAGTTGCTTTGCTGCTGATGCACGTCCGTCCGAGCGAGCGAGCTTTGATTCCATTTTGGCCGCGATCAACACTTCTTTCTTGCTTTGCCTATCCCGCCATCTCTTTCAGTATCTTATATCAGATGCACCATTGCATTCAATACGACGTACTACCTAGCAAAAAGCATCGTCCGCACCACATCATCTCGCACAGTGCAAACGTAACCCGGTCTTCGAAGGTCATCGCGACAAGCCTCTCTGAAGCTTTCCCGCGAGAAGAGCTACGACATTACATTCAACACATATCAAAAGAAAGGCGTCCGGAGCAGAGCGGCCAAACATGTCGAAAGACGAATCGACGAAGCAGGAACCAACTTACGACGACTATGTCGAGCGGTATGTCTCGCACCCCAAACCTGGCTTAGCAGAATCAGCTCGGTGATGTAGTACACGGTTCGTTGAGCAGTCTATTGACACCTTTTCTCCACCTTTGCTTCGGCCTGGCGCATGGTGAAACGTCAAACAGTATCCACTATAGCGACAAGTACAACGACGACGAGTGGGAGTACCGGTACGTCTTTTGCCCAACATCCCAGCTTTGTTTCCTTTCCTCTTCTCTTCGCATCTGCTCTTCTAACCCTTTTCCCCCTCTTCCCCGTGCTCTAATTACTAAACTACTCCAACCGATCCTGCGTTCCATCTCTCTTCGCTTGCTTCGTCTTCCCTTTCGCTACGCTCGACAACAGACACGTCATCCTACCCAAACCCATGCTCAAACTTCTGCCAGAAAGCTTCTTTGACCCTTCCGAACCAGGCGTACTTCGCATCTTGAGCGTCAAAGAATGGCGCGATATCGGCATCACCCAATCGATGGGTTGGGAGCATTACGAGGTTCATGCGCCCGAACCGCACATCTTGCTGTTCAGGAGAGAGAAGGATTACTTGGAAAAGGTGAGTTTGCCAGTACAAATAGAGATAGTTGAGGTTGGGAGCAGCAACATGATCACTACAGAGAAGGGAAAGGAATCGAATATGAGGCGAGAGACAAGGATGGGTAGGGAGAAGTCGGATGACGACCGACTTTGCGGTTCAAAGCTGGTCATATAGCTGACGGTGGAACGGTCAAGGAGTAAGCTGCCGCTTAGGGCGATTGGGAAGTCAGACAGTGTGCACTGTAGCGAAAGAGGCACTCAAATAGAGGATCAGAAGCGAGCAGCGGAGGACAGCGGGAGAACGGAGAGTGTTGAGGCCTCTCTGCATGCAAGGGAAGGCCAGTGAAGGTGCAGCTGCGCAAAGCAAAGATGCCAGAGCAAGAAGAATCGTGTCGGTATCTCGCGCGAACAGCACTGGCAGCGGAACGGCATGAAAGCAAAGAGCACCAGAATAGGCTGACACCACACGGAGCTAGGGTAGCTCTAGCGGGGGAGACGGAGCTTGGAACACCTCAGCACGGAAGGCAGAGGCGGCTTATGAGCGGACGCTGTTGCATCCAACCTCTCTTTTCTCTTGCTCTTTCTTGTTCGAGATAAACATTCGGAACCAAGAGAAGGGCGATTACTGACCCCGCAACCCTGCTTTTTGAATGACAACAGTACCAAGCACAAGCACAACTCCAAGCAGCACAACAGCAAGCACATGCGGCGCAAGCGGCGGCAGCACAACAGCAACACTTGGCCAACGGGAAGAAGTGAGATTATGCGCTTTTGTCAAAACCGCCCCCTTTTTTTTGTTTCCTCTTTGATGTTCGGTAGTGTATAGCAAAGAAGCAATTTCAGCAAATCGTCACAACAGCGTTAGTGTTTGAGGATGGTTTGGATGAGCTTGTTTGGCGTGGGAGTGGGGGTTGGGTAGAGGGGGAAAGTATAATTTTTGACTGGAGGTGGGGAAGTGCGTACAGTATGCTTCATTATGCATTTGGGCTTTGCGGTGCTGCTAGGAGCGCACGATGTGCCGTTCTAGAGCGTGAGAGCGGGTGAGGGAAGCGTGAGCAAAGTTGCGTCGAGTGTTGAGACGTTTACCGAGAAGATAACTTAGTGAAACAGCCACTACGGTTGGCCGGCAAGCTCAAAAGAAAGAGCACAAGAGATAACATTTTGTCCAAATACAAACCGGCATCTGTGGCAGATATGTTAGATGAAGTTAGAAGCACAAGAAGACGGGGAGCGACGATATCACAAGAACAAGAACGAACGAGGAAGATCGTAGTTATGGCTTACCTTTGTCATCTGGCAATACCAAGGAGAAAATTGAAGCCAACAGTCTGGAGGTCATTATACAATCACAGTCACGCATCTGTATGAGGATCTTAGAAATAGCCATAAATTAAGCAAACAAGAAGACGATCCACAGAAAACAGAAACAAATGCAAAGGAGTGTATATAAAGCAAAGCCAAACCAAAACGAGTGTGTCTATCTCCACTTGTCATCTCTCAATCCTCCAAACCGCCAAAAGTGTGCGTAGAATCAGCGATACTCGGTGAGTACTCGTACTCGCTTGCTGCGTGTCCGGCTACGCCGTTGCCACCGAAGGCGCTCAGTGTGGAAGGAGCGAGCGAAGGGGTATAGCTGGATCTCCTCTCCATGGAAGTTTTGTTAGGCTGTGCGTCGAGGCCTTCGATTCCAAACATATTGTTGCTGAAAGAAGCGGAAGGGCTGGGGTGGCCGTTGGCTGCGCGAAGGGCTCGAAGGGAGGCTGATGGTGCGGAGAGCGGTGAGTTCGAATTGATAAAGGAAGGAGCGGGTGATGCCGAGGGAGAAGGGGCCACGGAGGACGATGGGGTAGTGTAAGCCGTCGGAGAAGCGGGGGCATGAGGTGGTGCATAGGACGGCACAGGAGATTGAGGGGGCAAAGGACGACGTGATCCTCTGCCAGCAGAGGAAGGGGTCGGGCTGCGAGAGTTGGTCGACTGACGCGGCGGGCTGCTTCCATTCATCGAGGTTCCGATCTTTTGATGCGAATTGAGACCACTTCCCGAGAGCGAAGATCGCATGCGTGAAGATGATGCAGCACCATCGGCCATGGATGAAGCTGCTCGATCAGTAGCGTAGCCATCCTCGTCGTCGTCTTCATTGTTGCGTGAATCAGCAGACGCAGCCCTCACTGCACCAGCTGCTGCGCGAAGTGGCGTGCCGTGTTCGATGTCGGACGAAGCAATAGCTTCTGGAGAGCGAGGACGCATCGAGCCAAGCGGCTTCCTCTGCGCCTTGTGCGCTGCTGCACCTGCGCCATTTCTGGCCAATCTGCGTGGAGGAACGGGCAGCGACGATATGTTGGCGGCATAATTGGAGTCGGATGACGAATCGTTCGAGAAGTGTCCACTGCGAGCACGCCTGTCAAGAACAGTAGCCACGGAATCCATGCTGCGCTCCAGATTCGCCGAGGGTAGCAACGGCATCCTAGCAATGTTGCCGTTAGCATAAACGGTAGCTGTTTTCGGCTCGTCCTCATAATGCGACACGGTCAAACGCGAGTCGGTGGAAGCTTGCAGCTCCTCCGCGTCACCCGAACCTTCTCGCCTAGAGAGCGTGCTGGACCTTGCTGTTGGGAGCACCGGGAGAAGATTGCTGTTTGCATCGACATTGACCTTGTTCACGGCTGCATCCGACGTAACCCGACGACGGGTGGAGCCAGATCGCTCGAGCTCGCTCTGCTTAGCGACGATACCATCCTTGATGGCGGCTGCAAGTGTCATAGCATGCGCTGAGTCGCGTGAATTGGCTGCAGGCGAAGTGTGGCTTGTCTCGCCGGTAGAAACAGATCGCGCCGAGATAGTCGAGGGTGTCGCCCAACCTGACCCTGATCCTGATTCTTCCCTCGAACGGGGACTTCGCAAGTCAAGCTCGCGTTGGTGGCCTGCGGAGCTGTCAGTCGACTCCTCCAGACGCAAGGAACGGACACGAGCTGCGACCTTGTCCGTCGAGCTGGTTGCCCGAGCTGGATCAACATGCCTGGTCCTGCGTTGTCGTTGGCGGTTGACATTGTCAAGACTGCGGTTGGTGAGCTTATAGTCGACGTGGACCGGCTCGTCATATGCGGTGTCGGATGTTGTGTTGGGACGTAACCAGGTGGCAAAGTTGCGGCGTGACTTTTGACGAGGCAGATTGCCGGAGGCGTTGGCCTCAGCAGCAATCGAGAGAGGAGCTTTGGGCTGCTGGGTCGTCTTTGAGGAATATTTGTTCTTGTTCTTCTTCTTTGGTGCTGCTGCTGCAGCGCCGTATCGAGGAGACGAAGCGATGCCGCGAGATGGTACAGGGGATCCATAGACCACCTTGACGTTGCGGGTGAATTCATCGCAGGCGACTGAGTCATCCGCTTCGTACTCCATGTAGAAGCGCTCTCGTCCAGACAGCTCGTGTTCGATGCGAGTGAGCCACTTTTCAGCAAAGTCGCGATGACCTTGATAATCCCAGACACCGTCCAGCATGGCCCTGACAATACCTTCATGATCGATGACGAATGTGCACCTACCATCGATCAAGCCGAGAAGCCCCCTTCCGACACCCCAGGTGTTCATGATGGTTCGATTCATGTCGTGCAGAATGCGGAAGCCAAGGTGGTGCTCGTCGACGAATCTTTTGGAGCGAGAAGGTGGGTCTTGCGAGATGCCAATGACGACGGCATTGAGGTCGTTGAAGACAGGCGAGGTTCCGACTGCATCACGGAAAGAGCAACTCTCCTTGGTGCAGTGAGGTGATCCGGCGAGAGGGAAGAAGTAGAGGATGATAGGTCGACCGAGAGCGATGGTGGCGTGAAGCGATACTTCGCGGTCGAGATGATCCTGAGCCACGATCTCTGGAGCGAAATGACCGATGAGAGGCGAATCCTTTTCCTTTGCTGAGATTTTGAGTGCTGCTCCTGCTGCGGTGAGAATGCTTGTTTCACCTGCGATGGGGAACGCTGGCAAGCGTGGAAGGTGAGGCATGGCGGGCAAGTGTGTTGTGATGCAGCCAAGATGTCGAGATGGCTATGAAGTCGGAAGTGCCGAAAGAGCGTGGGAGGAGAAGAGGATGCGCAAAGCGCAGCAATCCGAAGGAGTCGAGAGCGATACTTTCAGGACCTAGAGGGCATGGAAGCGCTTTGGGGTGTATCTAGATTAGAGAGGCCGGGTGTATTGAGCAGCAGCCTGAATCGCAACGATCGCCTTGTTGACAGCGCGAGACCGAGCGAGGTGAGGATCGTTTGGATTCGACGTTCCAGCTGTAGACGATAGGAGAACTTCCTGACTGGAGCGCTGCAAGCAAGCGGGATTCGGATGATCCGCGTGTGTGGGAATTGAGTTGAAAGGAGGAATCTGCAGAAGCCGTTGGGTTGCAAAAGGGAATGACGACGATAGCTTGAGATGAAGCGGATATGAAGCTGAACGGCGATCCCGACTCGAAATGAAAGCGAATTTATCCAAGTGACCCTTGTTGATAGGGTGTGTGTGCCTGTTGCGATCTATGACGTCGAGTCGGTCCAATTCGATGGTGATGATAGTGGTCGCAGCGAACGAATGCAGCGTATAGATAGGAGCAAGACGAAGGTAAAGAGGACGAAAGAGACGAAGCTATCAAGAAGTGATGCAGGGATGGACCGCTGAAAGGATATCTTGTGTGGAGACAAGAGTCACTGTGGCGGGCGGCAGTGTTGCAGTGCAGTTCAATGAAGCAAACTCAGAAACTTAGCTACGGTAGGCGAGCTGTTCGCGCGGATGACAAGCTTTTCTGTGCCGGATTGTATTTGGCTCTTTCTCCTGAGTGTCTCTCTTTCTCTCCGGCTCGCTTTCAAGGTAAAGTTAAGGCTCTGGGATGATGCAGGTTCGATAAAAACGCGGGAAGGTGGGGAAAAGTACGGCACAATTGAGCGGCCGGTCAAAAGTTGACTTGAAATTTCCAAAGTCCGTCTCGCCTGCCACAGTCAGTCAGTCAGTCAGTCAGTCAGTCAGTCAGCTGTGAGAGGGTCGCAACAGTCCGTCACACCTCCTTCCGCCTTTAGAGAGAGACCCAGACCGGCTCAAAGCAACCAATTCGGCTGAATGGTTGACAGCAGAGACGACATTACATTGTTTGAATAGCTATTGTCTCGTCTGGCTTATGTTCAGACCTTTCCAGCTGGATAAGCCAGACAAGCAGTGGCATAGCGATGGTCACAATGAAGCAAAGAGACCTGTAGTTCGTTCGCTTGGCGATTCGCACAGTCCTCGCAAACTGCAATGCACTGCGGTGTAAAGCGGTGCGTACGGCGAAACCAAACAATAAGCATCATCGGCTCTTCGACCGACGAGGCCCAAGAGTTGGCCAAACTTTCCACCGCCGATGTACGCTACAAACTTCTGACAATTGCTGTAGCGACCTTATGTACATGCAATACAGCAAAGTGATGAACCTCGGACGCCTGAGAGAGAGACTGGAAACGAATCGCTATCGCTATCACTTATGCTGTAATGTATTACAGTGAAAGAAATATGGTTTAGCCGAACAGCAAATCAGCGAACCAGAACCACGGAAAGTGCAGCAGCGGGGCAAATATTAATGCCAAACCCAAAGAGGCGGGTTGCTATGCTTTAATTCCAACGGCATTTCAGAATCTCTGTGTTGCAAACACACAATCAGATGCAACCGCACCGGTTCGACGTCAACCCGAAGAATTGGCAGCGCCACAAGCATATGCAAACACACATACAGTATACACACTGGATTTTCAACGTGCTGGTGCGGTGCCTTATGTGAGTGCTTTTTGGCCGAACCTTCCCTTAGGGTCCCGAGAACCAGGATGACCACCAATCCACTTTTCCTCTCCCTTACAGCCAACAGCCTTAAAGTTGACGTAGAATTCAGGACACCGTGCAAGACGGCTACTGACATCTAGTCGTAGCCAGTCAAGGTTGGCTGCGAGGCTTCGAGATGCTGCGAGGCTGACTCTTCACCCGGCGCACCACCGCCTAACTCAATTTCTTGCAAGCCACAAACCCTCCTTTTCTTCCTCTTCCACGCGACCTATCCTTGACTCCGCTACAGCCTTGCAGTTGGCTCCGCAGGCTGCACGCACAATGAGCGTGCATTGCTTGCCTTCCACACGCCGAGATGCTTCCGCTCCTCTTTCAAACAAGCTTTGCCGCTAATTGCCGTGGCAAAGCGAAGAGTGGGGTGCAGATCGATTGAAAGAGTGGATCTTCGACTGCCAAGTTGGCCGTAGCCTTTCAACAGATGCTGTATGTGATGCATCTGCAGAGCGTGTGAATTAGGCGGATAGGTACGCGAACCATGCGCAACAAGTCCATGCATATCTTTTGTAACATACAGCATTGCTACCGTTTCTCACGACCTCGGCTCAGCGGAAGGATCTGACAGACAATAGTAGCGGCATCTTCATTCGTTGCTATTGGAGCAGCTTGACCACACAAAAGGGAGGGTATTGAATCCTTTACTGATGAATAAGAAGCTAGTCTATGCTCGTCCGACGTCTGTGTGCGTCTTTTAGCTCACAAAATAAGCTTTCTCCTGGCACATGTCTCCGATTTCGAGGATTCAAGCGTCCGACTGAGCAAACCACCTTCGCCTCTGCACACGCACACGCATCTTCGCTCTTTGCGGGGACACAACAGCAATGAGGTGTGAGGTGCATGATACTGTGATGGCGACCAAGCCAGTGGTCACGTCTGCGGAGTCAAACGAGATCACACAGCGAGATGGTCCCACGCTGGAGCCCCTCTTCGACAAACAAGGCGAAAGCCCACATGGTTTCGGCTTCCCGGCGATTCATCCCATGTCTGAGTTGCAAATACTTAAACACAGATTTTGAGCAACACTGACCGTAAATTGAGACAACCGCAGACAAAGCGATACAGTTCGAGACGAAAATCATCCGCCGCTGCTTTCAAATCACGTGGCACGCCTCAAAATTCTCCCGATACAGCACACTGAACTCCTATGCAGAGCCTCCCCCCACGCTGCAGCAGTACGCTATGCAACCTTGCAAGAGCCGCGGCTGCCCCGCTTCGCAGCGATCCTTCATTAAATCGCATTTGTGAGATCGACGTCACCCACACCTCTCTTCTTTTCAGAAAAGAACCTTTTGACGGCAAAACGAAGAAAGGTTGCCGCCCGCGCCCACAAATTTGGCGCTGTTGGAAGTGCCAAGAGACGAAAGCATTTGCTCGCTTCGTGCAATTTTCACACGAGAACTCTATCATCTTGTGTCGAATCATTATCTCAACGTCATCCACCTCGCCAATACCAAAGGTTTGCAGATCTACAAGCGAGACATGCCATGACACAAGTAATTTCGAGACGATCACCAATTGTGAGAAGGGATATGGCGTTGAAAGAGGAAGGGTTTCCTTTTATTTTTGAGTGTGTGTAAAACCAACGACTTTCCGTCTGAACCTCTTCCGTGGTGAGAAGAGATGAGGAAAGAGGTGGAAATATAGTGTAAAATACAGTAGAGATAGAAGAAGACTCTAGGATGCGACACGGGAAGACTAGGAAAAATGCGATAGAGATACGATAACGAGAGAACAAGAGAACAATTGGAGAGGTGCATCGACTTAGGCTTCAAGCCAGAATCGAGCTATCCTCTCGCCCAGATACTTTAGTAGGTGTATGGATCGTTGTGTAGAGACCCGAGAGTCCGTGCTAGAAGTTCCGAAGTTGATGTCGAAGAAATAGCCGCGAGAGGCCCGGTCGAACGAGACGGGCGCAATCATCACAACCTTTCTATTAACGAGGACACACCTTTCCTGAGAGGGGGAAAAGCGCGCTTAAGACGACCACCAGGTGATGGGAACAACGCCGGCATCGAGGCTCGAAAGCTGCTGGAAGGCGCCGACGGACAGGTCGAGGTCACCCCAGTTGCAAGTAGGGCAGGTGTCGGCAACGACAGCCTGAATGGTGTTTCCGTTACCCTGGATGGTGACCATCTGGCCGCACATGCCGTTGTACATCTGTGCGCTGTTAACGGCGACGAGTGGGGTAGAGTCACTGTTAAAGTTTCCGCAACTTCCGGCGTTGCCGTTCTGTTCAACGATGAGAAGAGAAGAGAGAGAAAAGAAGATGTGAGGAGAAAGACGAGGATGAGAAGTCAGTATGAGATTTTGAGATGGTGCGATTTGGACGAGAATTGACCGAGATATCGTCAAAAGAAGATCTTGGTGGGTTTGCGCGTCCGCGAGGTGGGTTGAATGCTTACCTGGTAGAAGTAGGTAGCCTGACCGGATCCACCGTCGCGCTTCTCAGCGGGGGCGGCAACAACGAAGGAGGAGGCAAGGGCAAGAGCCGAAAGAGCGAGAGTGGTGAACTGCATTTTGAATGAGTGTATGTGTGGGAGTGTAAAGACTCGAGAGAGGGTGTTTCTAAGTTGAGAGTGTGTAAAGAAGTGGGAGTGATTGAGTTGATGAGGAAAGATTCACCGGAATGCTCGTCGAGGATGGCTCCTTTATAGGATTCGCAAGGTGTCCGAGAACCTCGTGTGCAACGTCTCCAGCGAGTGAGCGGGTGAGCGTGAGCTTCCGTTTCACTCGCTAGGAGGACTTGGTGTAGCGAGCGATGGCACAGGCACTGACAGCTCGCACCCGCTATACGGAAAGGTGCAGAAGCGCCGAGAGCAACACTAGCTGTGCGAGAGGTCGAAAAAAAGTTTTGCATGCAGCCGTGAAGGAACGCTACGACGTCGAACAGCCATCTGCACCGCAATGCATTGCATACTGTTGGTGTACCTACCTACACTACAGCAAGCTCAACATCAGGTGTGGTCAATGCGGTGCATATGCCTGCAGCCATCACCATCAAAAAAGAGGGGACGGCGTATCAGGAAGACGGTGTCGAACGACCAAGAGCCAGAGCTATGCAAGGCGGAGCTCGCTCGCTGTGTCAAAAGTGGAGGAGAGGCATTCTTCAGCGTCGGAACCACCACTGTGTGCTTCTCTTTCAACGTCGATCTCGGAAGAAGCTGCAACGCTGACAACGGCCAACAGGTTTTAAGTTACGGGGGTCCATCTCGAGGTCCCTCAACCTTGTTTGCAGCGACTCGGTGACTGGTGGTACAAAACTCCTCTTGCCAGACACAGTAATGTTTGCATTGGACTTTCGATGTTCTACCGTACCGATCTCGTGGCACACGCGGGCCCAATTGCCCTTTTGACAGTAGCACGAAAGGATGAGAGTGGGACAAAGGAGATGCTGAGACTTTGTTTCTGAGGACCGTCTCAGAGGTTAGCCGGTTGAAAATCCTTTTTGCGACTCAGGGAGCAAATTCCGCCAGTCCAAGCCCACGGATCGGACTGCGGCTCCGTGTGCAGTAAGCAGCGAACTAGTGAACTTGCAAGAACACCGCACAAACAACAGAGTGTCCTGTCACCTGTCGGTCATGTTGAAAGTTGAGTCGGGATGGACATAAGGCAGCGTTGCTGGACAGGTCGCCTGGCTGTCTGGCTGGCACTGCGCACCAAATGTGCTAAATTTGGCCTCAATTTGGCGGAGAAGCACCCTCGAAATTGTCTTGAAACCGTCAATTAACCATCAAATTCGACCAAAAAAAAAGAAAAGTTGGAAATGTGGAATTTTCGAGATCGTCGATTTTCCTGCCCATCAGCAAGCAGCAATCCAGCATTTCAGCTCTTTTGTCTTATTCGGGAATGTGAAAAATCCGGACCTTTGAAAATCGAGGGTTCCGTACACACATCGCCCAGCCACGAGAATCGGATGCCTAACGTTGATGCCGATTTGCTGTGACTTCTGAGTTATGCTGCAGCCCTTGCATCGTTCTTATGCTTTATAATGCCCTTATCGGCGTATGATGCTGCAGTCAAGCATCCGGTGCCCGATTTTGAGCTCAAATTTGCAGCAGCCAAATGCAGTCAGTCGTATGCGGGGCGCATTTCGCAGCTACATCAGACCGGCATGAGTTCAAGTGAAAAAAGCCCGATGCTGCAGCGCAACACCTTGCGCTCTCTCTTTGTCGCCTTGTCAATTCGCCGGCATGAACTTCCGGGGGCTGGTCAGGAGAAGAAAGAACATGAAGTCAAGACCGTTGAATTGCGAATAGAGATACAATCTCGGTGAGTGAAGCCAAATAGCAGTGCCCGCACCGAAAGCGAAGACTCGAGTGTGACAACTCAAACGCAAGTCGGAGTGCGGCTCGACATCGTTCTTTGTCTGAAACAGGAAGGTTGAGCAAAGTCACAGCTAGACGCTCGAGCCATTTCAGCCTCGGACACCGATGAGAAGAGAGAAGCGAAGCTGCACGTTAAGGTCGTTCTGCATTGCATCGCATCGGTAACAGCCTCCATCAATCGCTGCAGGATAGCCCGATGCATGTTGGCGCCGCACCGCATGGAGGAGACAGCCTTTCTCGTCATTGTGCTTTGCTCATACCACTGCTGCGATTGTGGTTGCTGCGGTTGATGTTGGGTCACGATGGATGATGAGGTTCAACGGAACACAGGTTGACACGCAAGCATTTGAGTGCCCTGACAAACATCTGGTATGTCGTTCTTCAGGCGAAGATGGGCGATACCGGGGTATGCTTTGCTTACGGTCCGGCTCGAGAAGGTATTCGGAGCTCAACCTCGATTAGAGGCGCAATCCACCATCGCGACCTCCACACTGTTTGAAGACAATGTGCCAGCGTGGGCGGACGGGACACTCACATGTAGGGGCGCCGGTCATTCCCGAGTCCCAAGCCGATCGGTTTCAGAAGATCTTTTGCCTTTCACCTTTTCAGAAGCAGCGACCAAATGCTGAAAGTTGTCTTAGTTGTGATTGACGTTTGTAAGCGCATGGCGAAAGGTCGCGTGGGAAGGGTCAAGGGCAGTCATTTCCCTTCTCGATAGCATGATCATTCTGAGGAAAGGCTCCGGGTGCACCCCAATTTGCGACCATACAACACTGCAAAGCCTTTCCGAGTATTGTGCCTCGTGGTATAGCTTCGAATCCATTCGGCCGCTCCTTACAGACCATGTTAAAGGGTCGGAAAGCGTAAGGGATAAGCTTGACCGGTCTTGTGTCGCTCACAGTTGTGGTGAATTTGACGTTTTCACAAACCCCAAAAATCTTTTGTTATTGGACAGGGAGGATCGAGGCGCTTACTTGCACGCCTCCTCGCACATCGCACAGCCTCGCGTAACCAGGGTGACAGCTAGAAGCCGAACCGAGCTCAATGGGACGATCATCAAGAAGAAGCGAAACCAGGAAGATGACCGATCTGATTTCCCACACTTTGTTCTCGCCGTTCTCTATCCATCGCTGTGCTGACTGAGCAGCTTTGCCTCGAAGTACCCTCGAAACGTGGGTAGTTCTTATTCTCCGCATACAGCATTGCGCATCGTGCGGCATACAGCCGTCTGACCGACTTGCCGCGTGGTACCTACGGCGTTGCTTAAGTTACCGGCATTTAAGTTTGAGCCGTGACTGGTCAACCCCGGAATCAAACAATGACACGAGCTTGCCACGAGTCGCCGTGCGAAATCTTAGCCTGACGGTGACTTCTTTTTGTTGCTATGAAGGCTGTTGTCAGCAAAAGCGCATCTCTCGATGCGGGTGTGCTTTCCTGTTGGGATCGAGGGGGGAAAGAGCATCGAAGATGGCTTCTAAGGCGCTTCGGGTAGTATATGATCTTGTTGCGAGGTGATGTGAAGCAGCATGCTCACATCACGATTCGCTCGCTTGGCGGCAACCGCTTGTGTTGGTCTGTCAATCTCGCGAAAAGGATGTTTCAGGAACGAATTGGCGAGAAGTGGACGACTGCGGTAGGACTGGTGGGAGTGGTTGAAAGCGGCTTTTGCATGAGAGATAAAGTCGCCGAGAAGTGAAGACGCCGAATGAGATCTGCATCACGGTGAGATCTCCCGATACTGTAGGTTCTGATTGTGAGACGTCCTAAGCTCGCACATGCCTGCGTTGTACGTTACCTGGAGAGATAAGATCACACGTCTCTGTCATGCTCAAAGCATCTCGTCCTAGGTGAACTCGACTCGGGTCATCCAACTTGATCTCAGAGAATGACCCTTCTCGAGATGTTCCAAGCTTGCGTAAAAGAGAGCCTTGATGCGGCAAGCGCATAGGCTTTGACTTCTTGAATTCTTTCATTACCGTGTACAGATGGGCAACGCTGCCAGTAAGGTATCCTCTAGCTTCCTGAAGCCCGACGATATTGGCACAGTTGCGAGACATGGATGATGGTAGCAACGTTTTTGTGACCGTAATTTCTGAGCAGAATTATTTGCAGATCCTCGCATTCTATTCTGACTTGCAATATTTCAATCTCTGGATTAAGGTTATGAGGATCGAACATTTTGAAAAATATCACCGATGACGATGGGAATTGCCCGATGAAGCTGTATTGCTTTGATTTGACATTGTCGATCAATCACCGAGACGCAGTGAGCATCGCCTGAATTATAAGCAAGAGCAAGACTACGATGGGCAGCGGATTTCGATTCATGTAGGAAGAAGCTAGCGATTGTGAAACTGCGGAGTAGCAACTCGGCATGAGCTGACGGGCGCTTGCTGGGCGCGACGATCGACACGGAAGAATCAATTAAAAAAGTCGGAAGACAGCTCCGATACTTTACTTCTCTCTGAATATGCGAGGGCGGATCGACAATTCTTCTTTCTCTGCTAGCGAAACGTTGATGGACACATGTCTACGCCCAGCCGAAATCGAAACTGATCAGCCTGATACGAAGACAAGCAATGACGAGCTTGTAGCAGGAGGCAAAGGGGTGCATTTGAATTCTCTTCGCCGATCAATGCCAAGAGGCAAAGAGAGAGGGAGGGGGAGAGGGAAGGAGAAAGAGAGAAAGTAGAATTCGACTACAATAGGCAAAGCAGCATCATCCTGCATCGTTTCTGATCTGCGCAAACCCTGGCTTCGAATTCGACAGTGAGAAGAGGCATGAAACTTGAACTGAAACAATTAAGTGCGCTCGTTGACCCTCACATTTGCTTTGCACGATGGGGTGAAGAATCGTTCGTCCAGCATAAGGAAGCGGAGGAGAGGGCGCAATTCTTAATAGACTGAAGAAGCGTCCATACTACGTGAAGGTCAAATGATAATGCGACTTTCTGCTGTAAGGAAGAATGTAGCATCGAAGACCGGGATCTCGGCGGTGAGAAAGCCTGACAGGGCCGCCCACTCACACCGGCGTATCACTCGCTTCGATCAGAGGATGAAATGGACGACGGCTCAACGCTTTCACCAAACTCTTCTCCTTCTCTGGGGTTCTCTCTAGCTGCGTCTCTTTCTCACACACACGATCATTGAGCCAAGATCCCACCTTCGTTAGTTGCGTATGGTGAGTGGTGATGAATGCAAGCCACCCTAGCGCCAAGAGAACGAAGGGAAGAAAGACAAGACCCTGGTAGAAGACCCTTGACGGATGTGAGCGGCATGGTAGCCAAAACGTTCTACTCTGAACCAAGCGAGACTTGCCCAGCGAAGGAAGCGGAGAGATGAAGATCGGCCAAAGACGTGTCTAGCCAGGACAGCACAGCACAGCACAGCACAGCACAGCACAGCACAGCACAGCACAGCACAGCACAGCACAGCACAGCGAGACACAAGGAGGCCAAGAAGAAGAAGAGGAAGAAGAAATCGGTCGGTGTGCGAATTCCAGTTGACCTGTCTGTGAGGAAAAGTCAGCGAGGCAGCCATCGAATAAGCGCATGCTTGGCCTTGGAAATCGGCAAATTTCAGGGAAAAAAAACAACATCAAGCCATGCTGCTGATATTCCGCCTGCTTTCATGCACAATGGAAAAAACACAACAGGCAGTGCAAGTTCAGTGGAACAGGCAGCCCTTTTGCCCCTCTCTCTGTGTGGCTCCGCGGCGCTGTGTTGTGCTGCCAGCTGCTGCCCATTTTTGCAATTATTTGGCGATTTTCGCAACACATTCGCACACGCAACACGCAACACGCAACGCACACACAAGCACGCAGGCTGATCCGATTGGCAGCTCCTCGGAATCTCGCAGACGGCCGTGCCAGCCAAGCCAGCTGAGCGCAGTAATTCAGTCAAAAATCGATGAAATCAGTCAGAAGTCAGGGTCTTTGTTTCAAAATCGATGTCAACCAGCGTCTGTGTGCTGCGTGCTTCGTACTTCGTGCTGCTGCTGCTCGGATCAATTTCTGTTTGATTTGGCTGGCTACTCTGCAATTTTGGCTAACTGGTTCTCCTGTCTCCTGTCTGCACCGCTGCTGCCTGTTGCCTGCTGGCCTATTCGGTTCTGTAGCTCCGCTGTCCAGCAAATTCGTCGGCTCACTTTGGCTTAACCTTCCTCGCCTTGACCCTCACCACCACTTCATCATCATCATTATCACCATCTTTCGGATTCGGCGCAGGCTACCTTTGGCTTGCATTTGCGTCTTGGACTCCATTTCCATCGTCTTAGGATCTCTCGACTCCC
Organism: Pseudozyma sp. M118-08B; assembly: GCA_037039655.1. Lineage (NCBI taxonomy): Eukaryota > Fungi > Basidiomycota > Ustilaginomycetes > Ustilaginales > Ustilaginaceae > Pseudozyma > Pseudozyma sp. M118-08B. The sequence goes on along the minus strand of JAXQGJ010000057.1, from coordinate 29,274 downwards.
CCCTCCCACCATCCTGGGTCCGCTCTCGTTCCGTCTTTCACAATTCTGCTTCGGAAAACAAGCTCCAGTCTTGAACGCAGCGCATTCGACCTCATCTCATTTCGTTCGGATCCCTTCCATCTCGTCGGACGCGCTCCCAAAAGCAACACTCAAGCGAGGAGAAGCTGCGAAAGCGATATCAACTTTGCTACGCCCTCAACCACAAGGCTAATTGTATAGCCTTACGACGCTGTCAACGATTTAGCGACGAAAAGGCTCTCCGTCTTTCACGATCGCTACTGATACCAAGTGAATTGGCCGCACTCTGCTCCCATCATCGCACCCGCTGCCAGCACACGGAACGCGGAATCACAGCTTAGCTCTCCCTCGCGTGCACTCACACACATCACAATGGCGACGCCCGCTTCCGCAGCGTACGCTTTCCACCATCGCTTCGATGCTGCCCCTGCCAAAGGTGCCGCTGCTGAAGCACCCTCGGCAGCACGCTTAAGTTCCGAAAACTTTGAATATCCTGATCTCGATGCTGGTCAGTTCTACTCGTCCGCCGCGCCTCATGTTACAACCGCCGCACCAGCCTTGACCGATCTGCCCGACTTTCCCGAGTTCAAGGGCTTTGACGACAAGTCAGATCTCTTCAAGAGCAGCAACTTCTTCCAGCAGTACTCACCTCATCCTGCTGCTTCCGCCGCTCTGGTCGAGCCTCAGTCCGCACTGATCGAGGGCAGTCCTTCTTCCGAGCACCTTGAGGATCTATCCGCACCAGCGGAAGATGAATCGGCCGTGCACAACGCTGCTCCCGTTTCGGAAACACACCAGGCTCCAGTAGCTGATGCACCAGCACCGGCACCGACGAATGGCATCATCTCCAACGGTATCTCATCTCAACACCAGCCCGAACAGCGCAGCCTCGAGCAGGTGCAGGCCCCTGAGCAACCGCAACTCGAGCGCCATTTCTCATCCGCCAGCTCCTACCTCCAGCAGCCTTCATCGAATCACAACAGCCACGACTCGCAACTTCCGTCGCAAAGTTCACATATCAGCCATCGCAATCCGCTCCCTAAGCCACCTACCATGCAGCCTGCACCAGCCACGCAATACCCACAGACCAACGGTGTAGCATCGCAACCACAAGCTGAGCAGGCACGCAGCGCAATCGCGCAAGCCGTACCGCAGCCTGCCGCACCGCTTCCTTTCCCCGATCCAACAGCATCACAGCCAGCACCGCAACAGGCCCAACACCCAGCATTGCCACCAAAATCTGCCTCGAGACCTAATCCAGAAACACTTAACATGGCCGGGCTCCACATCGGCCAAGCCGAGCGTTCGAATGACCAGCTGCCTTCGCCGCAATCTGCCAGCAATCGCGAAGAGAACGGAGATCGAGCTCGTCCCAGCAGCTTCTTTGGTATGCAAAGACCCGCTGCGGCACTCAATGCCACAGGTCAGCAGGTGCCAGTGCCCAACAGCATGCTTGCCGATGATGACGGCTTTTACCAAGACCAGCAGCACCGCAGCCAGCCCAACGGTCTTGCCCAACCCCAGCAACGCAACCAAGACACCCTGCACCAAGGCATTCGTCCCTCTTCGTTCTTCGGCATGGAGGGTGATTCTGCTTCCATCTTGCCATCCGAGTCGGTTGTCGCGCCGTCGCCTGTCGGTGAGACCAGCGCGCCAGGCACACGTGGCTCGTCGTTCCGCACCGAGTCCATGCCCCGCGGTATCTCGACTGCTGCAGGTGGAACCGGTAATGGTCCTATGCCAGGTACCGGTGGCTTTGGCGGTCTCGGCCCTGCAGGTGCCAACCGTCCTGCCAGCATCGCGCCTTCTGTAGCCAGCGGACCTCTGCTTGACCACAGCCATCTCAAGGTCGGTCAACAAGCCTCTCTGCTCAGCCACGGCAAGACGCTTGAGCTGTACAGACAGAATGCCAAGAAGACCAACGATCCGAACCTCATCTATGAGCTCGCTGTCTTTATGATCGACGCCGCCAAGACCATGGGCACCGATGGCGAAGGTGCTGCTCCCGCTACCGCCGTCAATGGACCTAGCAAGGTCGATACGCAGAAGGAGGAACTTATCAAGGAGGCCACTGGTCTCCTCAAAAAGATTGCCGATCGTGGTCACCCCGACGCGCAGTACTTTTTGGCCGACTGCTATGCTAACGGCATCGGCACTCGCACTGGCAAGCAAGACTTTGGCCAGGCCTATACCTACTTTGTTCTCGCTGCCAAGCATGGTCACCCGGATGCTGCCTACCGCGCGGGCACCTGCTATGAAAAGGGATGGGGTTGCCGCAAGGACGCCGGCAAGGCGCTTCAGTTCTACCGCAAATCGGCCGCGCAGAGCCATCCTGGCGCCATGTATCGACTTGCCACCGCTGAGCTCAACGGAGAGCTTGGTCTCAAGAAGAACGCCAAAGAAGGTGTCAAGTGGCTCAAGCGCTCTGCCGAGGCAGCTACGCCCGAGTTCCCGCATGCACTTCACGAGCTCGCTCTTTTGCACGAACGCGGGATCGACAATGTTCTCTTCGTCGATCCCGAATACAGTTGCGAATTGCTTGCACAGGCAGGTGAGATGGGCTATGCTCCCAGTGCCTACAAACTCGGTGTCAACTACGAATATGGACGCATGGGCTGTCCTCAAGATGGAGGTCTCAGTATCCACATGTACAACATTGCCGCACAGCAGAACCACAAGGAGGCCTGCTTCGCCCTTACTGCATGGTACCTTGTTGGTGCCCCCGGCATCTTGCCTCAGTCCGACACCGAAGCGTACCTTTGGGCCAAAAAGGCTGCCGAGCAGGGTCTCGCCAAGGCCGAATATGCCGTTGGCTACTTTACCGAAATGGGGATCGGCACCGTCAAGGATATCAACGAGGCCAAGGCATGGTACAAGAGGGCAGCCGATCACGGCGACAAGCGTGCCAATCAGCGCATTGCTGCGCTTCAAGGTCGTGGCGGAAACCCGCTCACTGGCGCTGGCGGTCGACCTCCCGCTGCTTCACCGCCCAGTGTCATCATGAATCGACAGCAACAGCGTCAGGAGCAGAGGCAGGAGCAGCGCGAGAGCATGGCCGAATTTGGTCGTCGCGCGCAGCCCACCTCGGCCCCTTTCCCGGCCAGTGTCACACAAAGCTCCATGACGCCAAGCACGCAGCAGAATTATCCTTCACCGCTGGCTATGCGAGAGGCACAGACCGCCCAGCGTGAACAGCAATACATGGCCAATGTGGCCGCCCATGAGCGTGCTCAAGCTCGTGCCATCTTGCGACACTCGCCTTCGCAACAAGACTTTGGCTCGCCTGTCTCGGCTGGTCCTTCACCCTCTACGGGCTTGCCTCGTCCTCCTTCCATGCCGATGCAGCACCAACAGCAGCAGGCACCACAACCGCAGCAACAAGGCTCCAATTCTCCTCAGCCGCCCATGCCATTCTCGCAAGGTCAAGCGTACCCGTCTTACCCAATGAGCGCTGGTGCCGGCGCTGCTCCACCGCAACCTTATGCCAACGGAAAGACCGTCTCATCGCCTAGCTCGCAGATGGGCAACCCCATGTTCCCACCCGTCAACGGTGTTCGACCCAATATGGGTCCAGGTCCTGGTTCCAACGCAGGACCCAGCCCGTACGGTCCCGGCGGACCCGGTGGTCCACCTGGCGCAGGCTTCCGAGGTACCAGTCCTTTGATGGGCCCTCCCGGCTCGACGGGTCCCCCCTTGCCTGTAGGCGGTCCAGCGCCACCAGCACGCGCTGAACTAGGCAACGGCAAGGACGAAAAGAAGAAGAAAGGGTGGTTCGGCCGTTCGTGATTCATTCACACATCACAACTCACATCTCAATGCATATTACCCTCTCATCCTGCTCGCTTTCATAGAAGATCACCCACGCACACCTACGCCATCATTTCTGCTCTCATTTTCTTGTAGCTTTTGAACAATTCATTTCATTTCTCTGTCCTAATCGCTCGTGCGGAGATTTGCAAAAGCCTGAGTAATGCAGATTGTGAAATGGGAGATGCCATTGAAACGGCGTCTTGCCTTTGCGAGGGCGCGAGCGTATCGCTACAAGATTGCCTTGCAGCGACAACATGGGTTAGATTTGCTGCGATTGACTGATATGCCTGCCGGGTGTTGCTGCATAGGTGTAGCTGGGCGGCAGAAATGGCGAGGATGCATCTTGTCTAGGTCTCAGAAGCTTCTCGTCTGTGTTTCGAACATTGCCAGCGCCAGTGAAGGTTGAGACGACGTGTGAATTGGGTGCCTAGATGCGAAAGGTTCCGCTGCGATTGATTGGGTGGGTATAAAGGGCAGGATCTGCCTGAATGTCTCGTCTCGAAGCGTCGCTTGTCGGTCCGGCTGCATTTGGTTCAGAGAAGGTTGTGAGTTGCGTCGTAGCTCACCTCGCAAGCCACGCCCTTTCTTGCCGTATCTTCTTGAGCTCTTACCCCTCATGTATGCCTAGTCTCAGCAATAGGCTCCGCCTTGACCTCTCCCCAATCCACCTCTTTGTCCTTCTCCTTATCCACCAACCCAACCAAACATATACTGTCTCCTCTCAAAACATATAGACCCAATGGAACCTCCTCTACACCTTCATCAGCGCTAAATATCCTTTCGATCGAGTTGGCAAGAATGATACTACCCACCGAATCCGAGCCTTTGAGTGTGCCTACGATGACTCGACCATCTTGTGTCAGGACGAGCACTTGTTGGTCTTGGTATTGTTGCAGGGCGGACATTGTCGACGCGCGCAAAAGCCGGAGGCTGTGGAGGCAAGACTGAGCTTGCTTACGGTTTGATGAGCTTGGGACACTCAGACCGAGAGTGGAGGTGCCGTTGAAGGAGTGGGTCCGAAGAGGCAGATGCGGTCGACGAGAGCTTTACAGGATTGACCTTGCGGGTCATGAGTTGTGCAATGAGGTCCGCAATTGAGTAGGTCCACCTGATCGCCGTTCGCCGTTCGAGCTTGGAGGAGGCCTGTCGCCCTTTGACAAAACTTCTCCTCGAATGTAGTTGTATAAGCGCACGAGACGATTGCGGGAGCTTCGCCGAACTATCGAACAATAGCGATCTCTTGGGTCCTTGAAGGTAGCCTTGTCTACCGTGAAAGAAGCGACGTGAATGGCGATATGATGAGATGAGGTATCGGAAGTAGAAGAGCATCACCACTCAGAAGAAGTGGAGCAACAGACCAACAGATTTCGACCTCACGTGTGAGAATCCGGAACTCGGAGACAGGCCCATAGAAAATCGGGCATTCAGTTCTAACGTAGATCTTTGCGTTCGCACAGACTTAAATGCAGACACAGAAGCAGAGGAGCGAAGTGTGAATTGGAATTGAGGCCGTCATCGCTCTCTCAACGCTCTCGGAAGAAAGTGGAATTCAGTGGTTGCTTGCAGCGCACCGCACGAGCACGAGCAAGCAGCAATCAGGCTCGTGCATCATCATCGCAGCATCTTCTGATCCCTTCACCTCTTGTCGAACTCACCTAGCGATCACAACAAGCAAGGAACATCACAAGAATGCTTGCTTCTCGGAGCGTTCGCGCTGCTGCTGCGCCTATGCGCACTTCGATGGCAGCTCGATCCATGGCTTCGGCGGCAGTACGACCTGCTCTTCCTTCAAGCACAAGGACCTCGTTGCTCGCATCTGCATCCCCCTTCGCCCAAGTAGGACGACGCACTTTGTTCACACGGGCTCCTCCAACCCCTTTGGCTCGCACCAAGCAGTTTGTCTACCTCGTCTTTGCGCTTGCCGCTGGTACTCTTGGTGTGGCTTACTATGCCGATTCACGATCGGCCATCCACCGCTGGATCGCCATTCCAGCTCTGAAAGCATTTGCTGACCCTGAGTCTGCCCAAAAGCTCGCCATCAAGATGCTCGAGACCGGTCTTGCTCCTCGCGATCTCGTTGACGATGATGCCGTGCTCGAGACTGAGCTCTTTGGTAGGAAGATCTCTAATCCCATTGGTCTTGCAGCTGGATTCGACAAGCAGGCAGAAGCCATCGACGGTTTGCTCGACCTTGGTTTCGGCTTCATCGAGATTGGAAGTGTCACGCCCGAGCCTCAACCTGGTAACCCTCAACCACGATACTTCCGCTTGATCGAGGACAACGCCTGCATCAACCGATTCGGCTTCAACTCGGAAGGTCACAATGTCATCCTTAGCCGTTTGAGAGATCGTATTCGCCGATGGCTCCTCCACCAGTCGAGCATCTCGAGCTTGCAGGATGCGCTCGTCTCTTCGCCCAACTCAGCCAGCCCTGACGCCCGTCAACTCATCGCTTCGCATCCCAAGAGCACTTCGGCATTCGTCGACGCAACCGACCTTCCTCGCAGTTTGCGTCCCGCAAAGATGCTCGGTATCAACCTCGGCAAGAACAAGACCAGCGCAGAGGAGAGCGTCGACGACTACGTCAAGGGTGTCGAACGCCTGGGACCTTACGCGGATATGATCATTGTCAACGTCAGCAGCCCCAACACGCCTGGATTGCGTCGCTTGCAACGCCGCGGTGTTCTCGAAGATCTGTTGACCAAGGTGGTCAAGGCACGCGATGGAATGGTGGAGTCACATCTCAAGTTCTCCGACAAGAAGGTGGATGTACCATTGCTCGTCAAAATTGCACCGGATCTCAGCGAGGAGGAGTTGCACGATGTTGCCGATGCAGCCTTGAAGAGCGGCATTGATGGATTGGTGATCAGCAACACGACCATCTCTCGTCCCGCGTCTTTGCGTTCCTCAGAGCATGTTCGCGAGACGGGCGGTCTGTCCGGACCCCCTGTCAAGCCTCTTGCGCTCAAGGCGTTGACTACGGTCAACAAGCGTTTGGAAGGCAAGCTTCCCATTATCGGCTGCGGTGGTATCGCTACGGGTCAAGATGCGCTCGACTATGCTAAAGCAGGTGCCAGCGCGATTGAACTCTACACTTCGTTCGGTTACCAAGGTGTTGGTCTTCCTCGTCGCATCAAGGATGAGCTAGTCGAGCTGCTCAAAGCGGAAGGAAAGACATGGAAGCAAGTCGTTGGAAGCGGATTGGACCTCTCCAAAATCCACATTTCTGCCCCCAACGCTGACGTCCCTGTCGGTCTTCACCCTGGCAGCGATGCCGCCTTTGAAAAGAGCGTTGCTAGCGTCAAGCTCGAACTTGACAGTCTGCGTGAGAAATTGGGTCTCAACCCCACCCTCACCAAGCAGAACCTTGACACCTTCCTGCCCACGCGTGAAAGCGATGCCGGCTACTACGACTTGATCGAAAAGGTGCACACGGCACTCGGTCTGTCGTTTGCTGCCGGCGAGAAAACGACTCAAGCAGCACCCAAATCGACCAAGCCACAAACAGAGACACCTACAACGGGAGAGAAGCAAGTAGCAAAAGCGCAGGAATTGCTGCAGGACCCTAAAGTACCCAACGTAAAAGTGGTGCAGAAGGAGAAGACCAAGAAGGTGTTTGGTGAGACAAAAGAAGGTAAGGTGCAGGAAGCCAAGGAGAATGCTGCGAATCGCGACTTTGGAAAGATTGACAAGGTGCGAGTTGTGTAAGCTGAACAGCCTGGGATTGAAGAGGTCTCTGTCGCTGTCTTTTGTAGAATGCGATCTTTTACTCAGATCCAAGATTTGGTTCGAGAACGTCGTGTGAAGCAGTGAAGAGTGTTGAGCAATGAGCATTGAGCTACGAGGGCATGGATTGAGTGGATCAACGGGCTGCCATCGGGCTGTCATCGGGTAAATAGGGTGGGAACACGCGATTTTGGTTGATCAGATTTTGGTGTGGGTTCGAGCGCAGTGTGTCAATTCCTGAGAGGGGAAAATCTGCTTGGACCACTTTCGGGTCAAGGTCACGAGAAAGCGGCGCAACGTAGCAAAAGCGCTTCGACCATCGGACCCTTTGCTGCTATCGTTGACACCATCTCTTCGTCCTCTTTCAGCAAGGCTCAGCGCAGTGTCGGATCATCCGGTCTGCTGACATTGATTGCGTTTGCCAAGCCTATTGATTCTCCCTCTCTGTCAACTCTGCACGGCTGAGCCGCTTCTACTCATCGGCGCAGTTCCGAAAGCGACATCGTAGACTCAGCGCAATTCGGACAGCGGCAGCAAAACATCCCAACAGCCTCAAGCCAGTAACTGCAGAAGAGGAGCGCCAACACTGCCAACGTGGCTGCGACCATGGCTGCCAACTAGACACGGCTAAGCAGCCATCAATCTACGCATTGCTTTCAAAGCATCCTCATCCACAGCAATAGCATCCGCCAGCCATGTCAGTACTCGGCGTCCATCAGAGCGATGCGCTCAATCGCATCTTTGCCGGTCTCAAAAGCAGAGACGAAGCCTCTCGTCAGGCAGCAGGCGAAGAGCTCAAGTCTCACGTCGCTTTCGTTGTATCCGAACTCAAAGGCGACAGTCTTTCCACTTTCAACAACGACCTTCATCGACGCATCTTTGAGCTCACCCACAGTCAGCATGTTCACGAAAAGCTCGGCGGCATCGTCGCCATAGAAGAGCTCATCGAGCAGGAGAGCGAAGACAACAGTGCACGTCTCTATCGTTTCTACCAATATCTCAAACCTAACTTGCCATGCAACGATGCATCCGTCATGATTGCCGCTTCCCGCGCGCTTGGAAGGGTCGCTTATCACGGTGGTCAATCGCTGGGAGAACAGTTCATCGAATACGAAGTGCTTCGTGCACTCGATTTCTTGCAGGCAGGTGATCGTAACGAGTCCGGTCGATACGCTGCAGTGCTCATCATCCGTGAAATGGCGAAAAAGGTGCCTCAGCAGTTTCATCCATACGTACCACGTGTGCTCGATCGTATCTGGGTCGCTCTTCGCGATGTCCGTGTCATCGTCAGGGAAGGAGCTGCCGAAGCCATGGGAGCTTGTCTGGGTATTATCGCAGCAAGGGAAAAGCAGATGGGTAGTCACTTCTTCGAGTCGATCTACGAAGAGGCTGAGAAGGGGCTCAAGATGAGCGCGGCAGAAGCCATCCACGGTAGTCTTTTGGCGGTGCAACAACTCCTACAGCACTCCAAGACGTTCATGCGCAACCGTTTCCAGAGAGCATGCGAGCTCGTCTTCCGTCTACACAAGCACAGAGATCCACTCATTCGACGCACCATCACCAATCTCGTCCCCGTTTTGGCACGTTACGACCCACATTATTTCGCCGAAGAACATCTCGGCGCCGTCATGGGCATACTCACAGAACAACTTCGAAAGGAGAAGGATCGCTCACCCAAGGAGTCTGCGCAGACTTTCGAGACGATCGGATTCGTCGCAGCTGCTATGGGGCCAAGGATGAAGCCCTTCATCGAGCCTGTCTTGGCCTGCGTCAAGGAAGGCTTGCAGATGCGTGGCAAGAAAAACGCACCACCAGAAGGGCCTATTTTCCTTTGTGTCGGAAACTTGGCTACAGCGGTAGGGCCCCATCTTACAAGATACATGCATGATCTGCTGGACCTCATGTTTTCGTGCGGACTCAGCATTCCTCTCGTTACAGCGCTAGACGGCATTGTTAAAGCCATTCCACCACTCATGAAGGTCGTACAGGATCGATTGCTCGATATGCTCTCCATGACCCTCATCGGCCAGCCATACAGACCTCTTGGAGCCCCAGCAAGTTTGCGACCGTCCGCAAATGCAAGTCGTGACGTCGTGGCAGCTCAAACAGTGGAATCGAAGGGGGTAGAGACCATCACCGTCGCGCTACAGACGCTCGGCAGATTCGATTTCCAGGGTCACATTCTCAACGAGTTTGTGCGCAACTGCACCTTGCCCTACCTCGAAGATGATCACGCTGCAGTGCGCCAAGCCGCAGCAGAGACATGCGCCGATCTTTTCGTAAACGACCCAATCTGCCGCCAGACTAGCATGCACGCCATCGAAGTCGTCAACGATGTGCTCGACAAGCTCATGACCGTCGGTATTGCCGATCCAGATCCAGAGCTTCGATGGACCGTGCTCAGCAAGTTTGGCGCACAAGAGCAGTTCGATCGCCACCTCGCGCAGTCCGAATACGTACGTTCGCTCTTCATTGCTCTCAACGACGAGAAGTTCAAGGTGCGCGAAGTGGCTATCGTCATCATTGGTCGCCTAGCCAAGCACAACCCGGCGTATGTCATGCCGTCATTGCGAAAGGCGCTTATCCAGCTTCTTACCGAGCTCGAATATTCTACCGTCAGTAGGCATAAGGAAGAGGCTGCCAAGCTACTCACCGAAGTTGTGCGTGCGTCGCAGCGTCTCGTCAAGTCCTACGCTCTGCCGATGCTGGAGGTGCTGTTGCCGAAAGCCAACGATCCCAGTGTCGGAGTCGCAGCAAGAGTCATGGAGTGTCTCGGTGAGCTCGCCAAGGTCGGAGGTGAGGATCTAGCGCCAAATGTTGACCAGCTCATGCGTTTGGCTATCGATCAGCTCTCGAGCACTGCACCCGGCTCGTCGACCGCCAAGCGAGATGCAGCGCTCAAGACGCTCGGTCTCGTCGCTTCCAATACCGGTCATGTCGTCAATCCTTACCTCACTTACAGAAACCTGCTTGGGACGGTGGTCAAGATTCTCAAGACCGAGCAGTCCAAGCCTGTCCGTCGTGAGACCATCCGAGTCATGGGTATTCTAGGTGCGCTGGACCCTTACCGATACAAGCTGCTCGAAAAGAACGGCGACGAGGGTCAGGATGAGACATCCAAGGGAAGTGGTACAGACTTGTTCGAGCTTGCTCTCGCCATCGGTACATCGACGGATGACTATTACCAGAACATTGCCATCGATGCCCTCATCACCATCCTCAAGGATCCTTCGCTTTCGACGCACCACCATGCTGTAATCGAGGCTATCATGTACATGTTCAAGACACAAGGTCTTAAATGTGTCACCTTCCTGCCACAGATCATTCCAGCCTTCCTCAACGTCATTCGTACTTGCGGCACTGGTCTCTCGGAGTTCTACTTCCAGCAACTGGCCATCCTCATCTCGATCATCAAGCAGCACGTTCGCAGCTACCTCGAGCCGATCTTTGAGCTGGTTCAGGAGAACTGGAACCCCAACTCGAGCATCCAGCTTACCATCGTCTCGCTCGTTGAAGCTGTAGCCAAGGCGCTCGAAGGCGAGTTCAAGTCGTATCTGCCCATCTTGCTGCCCAACATGCTCCAGACGCTCGATGGCGAGATCACGAGCAAGCGCCAGCCCACGCTGCTGCGTATCCTGCAGGCGTTCTACGTGTTCGGTTCGAACATTGAAGAGTATTTGCATTTGGTACTGCCGGTCATCGTCAAATTGTTCGAGCGGCCGGATGCATCGCAAACGCTCAGACGAGCTGCTATCCTTACCGTCGGCAACCTGTCACGCAAAGTTAGCTTCTGCGATCATGCTTCGAGAGTCATCCACCCGCTCGTACGTGTGCTTCCAAGCGGCACTACTGACATTCGCAACGCGGTCATGGAGACGCTTTCAGCGCTGGTGGTCCAACTTGGCCCGTCGTATGCTATCTTCATCCCCGTCGTCAACAAGGTGCTTGTCCAGAACCGCATTCAGCACACCACCTATGATCAGCTTGTCACCAAGCTGCTCAACGGAGAGCGCCTCCCGCAGGACCTTTCGGCCAATGACAGCGCACTCGGCAGCAAGATCGATGAATCGCCGCAAGCTGAGGCGAACAAGATGACTGTCAACCAGCAGCATCTCAAGCAAGCATGGGATACCTCCAAAGTCTCGACAAGCGAAGACTGGCAGGAATGGCTGCGTCGTATGGCTGTTGAGTTCATGCGGGAGTCGCCGAGTCATGCTCTGCGCGCTTGCAGAAGCTTAGCAGACATCTATCCTGCGTTGGCGTACGGTCTCTTCAATGTCGCTTTCGTCTCTTGTTGGACGGAGTTGTACGAGCAGTACCAAAGCGATCTTGTCAAGGCGCTTGAAACGGCTTTCGATGCTCCCGAGGTGCCTGGCGACGTCGTTCACATGCTGCTCAACTTGGCCGAGTTCATGGAGCACGATGACAAGGCCTTGCCGATCAACATTCGCGTGCTCGGCGATCGTGCATACAAGTTCCACAGCTACGCCAAGGCGTTGCACTACAAAGAAGCCGAGTTCCTCACCGACCCTTCGCCACAGGTCGTAGAGAGCTTGATCGATATCAACACCAAGCTGCAGCAGTCGGACGCTGCCTTTGGTGCGCTCACCTACGCCCGCGAGCACCTCGACATTACGCATCACGAAGAGTGGTACGAGAAACTGCATCGTTGGGAGGAAGCTTTGTCCGCTTATGATCGCAAGGCGATGTTGGATCCCGATGATTATGGCGTGGCTTTCGGTAAGATGCGCTGTCTGCACGCCTTGGGTGAATGGGAACACCTTTCCGATCTCGTCCAGCAGAAGTGGGGCAGGGCTGATATGGAGGATCGTCGACACATGGCTCCTCTGGCTGCCGCTGCCGCATGGTCGCTCGGGCAATGGGACACAATGGATGACTATATCTCGGCGATGCGCTCCGACTCATCCGAACGCTCCTTCTACCGTGCCATTCTGCACACCCACCGTTCGCAACGAGCTGCCGCCAACAAGCAGATTGCCAAAGCGCGAGAGTCGCTCGACTCGGAACTCACAGCTCTCATCAGCGAAAGTTATGGTCGAGCCTACGATCTCATGGTACGAACTCAGATGCTTTCCGAGCTCGAAGAGGCGCTCGCCTACAAGCTCGACTACAAGGAGCAGCCCGATCGTCAAGCCACAATCCGCTCGACGTGGATGAAGCGTCTCAAAGGCTGTCAGCCCGAAGTCGAAGTATGGCAGCGTATCCTTTCGGTCAGATCAATCGTGCTAACGCCGGCAGATGATACCGAGACTTGGATCAAGTTTGCCAATCTCTGCCGCAAGTCCGGTCGCATGGTGCTGGCTGAGAAGACATTGAACTCGCTGCTGGGTCCTGAACGTACCAACGCGGATCCGAGATCGCCGATTGGTCCAAGAGCCCCTCCCCCTGTCATCTATGCCCACCTCAAATTCATGTGGGCATCCGGCGCCAGAATCGAGTCGCTCAGCTATTTGCAAGAGTTCACACTCAACTTGGCAGAAGACTTAGGAGTGCACAGCGTGGACGAGCATGGAAACCTCATCACGCAGGATTGGCAATCTTCACCGCGACTCGGCGAGTTTGCTCGTCTGCTGGCTCGTTGCTTCTTCAAACAAGGTGAATGGCAGATGTCACTGCGCGAGAATTGGGTCACGGACGACAACAGCAACGTCATTGAAAGCTATCGCAGAGCCACGGAGTTGGATCGCAACTGGTACAAGGCATGGCACGCATGGGCTTTGGCCAACTTCGAGATCATCTCGCATCACGAGGAAAGGAACGAGCAGATCACGCCGCAGATGATCGCTGCCAGTATCGTTCCATCCGTGCAAGGTTTCTTCCGCTCGATCGCGCTCGCCAGTGGCAATTCGCTGCAAGACACGCTGCGTCTGTTGACGCTGTGGTTCAAGTACGGTCACCAGGAGGATGTGTCGCAGGCCGTCAGCGAAGGTTTTGCAAGCGTCATTGTGGATACGTGGTTGGAGGTCATACCGCAGATTATTGCGCGTATTACGGCGCCTTCGGGACGGGTCCGTCGCCTCATCCACAACTTGTTGTCGGATGTAGGTCTGGCGCATCCTCAGGCGTTGGTGTACCCGCTTACGGTTGCAGCCAAGAGTCCAAGTCATATGCGTATCCAAGCAGCCATGGGGATCATGGACAACGTGCGCGAGCACTCGCCCGTCCTTGTGGAGCAAGCACTGCTGGTGTCGAACGAGCTCATCCGTGTCGCCATTCTCTGGCACGAGATGTGGCACGAAGGTCTCGAAGAAGCATCCAGGCTCTACTTTACCGAACACAACATCGATGCCATGTTTGCCACGCTCGAGCCACTTCACGATGCACTCGAAAAGGGACCAGAGACGCTGCGCGAGACTTCGTTTGCGCAGACGCACGGTCGTGATCTAGCTGAGGCGAGGGAGTGCGGCAGACGATTCCGACAGTACGGCGACATTTCGGATCTCAATCAAGCTTGGGATCTGTACTATCACGTCTTCAAGAAGATCACCAAGCAGCTGCCAGCGGGTAACTCAGTGCAGCTCGACTTGCAGTATGTGTCGCCCAAGTTGCTGGCGATGCGTGATTTGGAGTTGGCTGTACCCGGTACGTACCAATCTGGCAAACCCATTGTTTGCATCACGCGCTTCGAGCAGATCGTGCTGGTCATTGCATCGAAACAGCATCCTCGTCGTCTCAAGATGAAAGGATCGGATGGTAAGACCTACCAGTACTTGCTCAAGGGTCACGAAGATCTGCGACAGGACGAACGCGTCATGCAACTCTTCGGATTGGTCAACACCTTGCTCTCCATCGACTCTGAAAGTTACAAGCGTCGCTTGGAGATTCGACGATTCCCCGTCATTCCGCTTTCGCCCAACACGGGAATGTTAGGATGGGTTGAGAACACGGATACGTTGCACGTACTGATCAAAGAGTATCGTGAACAGCACAAGATCTTGCTCAACATTGAGCATCGACTGATGCTGCAAATGGCTCCCGATTATGATCATTTGACCTTGATGCAAAAGGTCGAAGTGTTCGAGTATGCATTGGACAACACACCAGGACAAGATCTGTACCGCGTCTTGTGGCTCAAGTCGCGTAACTCGGAGTCTTGGCTGGAACGCCGTCTTGCCTACACTCGCTCCCTTGCAGTCTCTTCCGTTGCAGGCTACATCCTGGGTCTCGGTGATCGCCACCCTTCCAACTTGCTTCTCGACCGTCTTACGGGTCAGATCGTACATATCGATTTCGGTGACTGCTTCGAAATCGCCTGTCATCGACCGAAGTTCCCTGAAAAGGTTCCCTTCCGACTCACCCGAATGCTCGTTAACGCCATGGAAGTCGGTGGCATCAAGGGCACGTTTAAGGTTACAGCGGAGAATACGATGCGCGTGTTGCGGGACAACAAGGAGAGTGTATTGGCGTTGCTGGAAGCGTTCGTACACGATCCATTGATCAGTTGGAGGTTGGTGGCGGATGATGCGGATCAGCAGAGGGCACCTGATGCGTTGGAGAACGAGGCAGCCGCAGCTGCTAATGCAAACGAAGCGGCGGGTGGAGCGGGTACAGCGGGCGCCGTTACCAACGCAGCCAACGTAGGCCCGGGAGGTCAAGTCGCGCCGAACCAACGCGAGTCTACAGCTCCACCACACGATTCCACCGCCACCTCGACCACCGCTTCCACTGCCGCCGGTGGCGGAGGCAACGACGCCGTTGCAGGAGGAGGAGCCGTCGCCGCCGCTGCAGGTGCTGCCGGCGCAGGGGCAGGCGGAGGCCACGACATGCGAAACCAACGTGCACTCGAAGTGGTACGTCGCATTCAAAACAAGTTGGCAGGTAGAGATTTCAATCCTGCGGAAAGCTTGAGTGTAGCTGCGCAGATCGAGCGGTTGGTTCAGGATGCGACGAGTAAGGAGAATCTTTGTGTGGCTTTTGTGGGATGGTGTTCTTTCTGGTAGTCACGAGAGGGGAGATAGGCAATCAGAGAATGAAAAAAAAAAAGTGCTTTGCGAATTCCAAAGAGCTGTGTTTGATGACTGTGTACTTTAGGTTGCTCTCGCAGCGTGTGGAAGGATCATCTTGCCTTGGAATGAAAGTTGATCTTCTCCGGTTCCGACAAGCTCCCCTCCTTACATCCATCATTAGCACCCTTTGTATCGGTGCGAACATCCACTTTGAACCCTCCGAAAGAAGCGCCCCGTGAGGTTTGCTGTCCCAGCAGAAAGGGACTTAGCTTTGTCCATTAACGCCACACGCCCCAAGCGCTGAAGCTGTGTCACTATGGTAGTGTTGGCGCTAACAAATGTCACTCTAGGATCCATTCTAGCCACCTTCTGATGGACTCCAACGCATTCAAAGAATCATCACTCATGGCGTCACGTCCTGTTTCCATCTCATCAAGCCTCACCTCTTGTCTTCACTACCATACCATGGCCTGGCACACTCTTTCAGCAGGTCACAGTTGGAGCTCTCCCCTCTCCCACAGACACCACCACTCTTCACCATAGAAAGTCGTCCCATTCTGCTCCTTATCGATCAGAAACGAGTAGATTCCCGTTCCTGAGCGGACGAGTGGGAGGCATTGTCAGGTCCAAAGCCCACACACGCAAACGCCACTATTTCAAGGACAGAAGGTCATTGCAGCGCTAAAAAGCTCCTTCACCAAGCCGATTGCCACTTGGTCACAAAATGGTCAGCAAGCCTGCTTTGGACTCCGACAAACATCATCCCTTTATTTGGCCAACTTTGATCCTCAAAACGCTACCATTGCGGAACAGTGAACACACAGTTTCAGCAGGCCAAGTTGCAGTTTCAGCCTCGTTGATGCAGGTAAGCGCAATATCCTCTGCGATCGAGAAGGCGCAGCGGCAGCCAACCAACGCACGCAGACACACTTTCGGGCGCCATCACCACGATCATCACCATTGGGGGAGAAGAAGAAATCGTTGTTCGTATTTACCACGTCGCCGATTGCCACTAGAACATTACAGTTACAGCTACAAGATGCGCGTATCGCACGCTTAATGAGCAGCCTGCTGAGCCTGAGCCTGTTGCTTACTCGAGCTCTCCTTCAGCGCGAGCAACTGCTTTGATCTGAAAGCCTCGTAATGGATCTGTGCCGTAGTCTCGATCAAATCTTGCAGATGGGTACGAGTCAAAAAGTTCCTCAAGTGAACGAATTCGCAATGGCTCTCATTTTCGACATTGACGACACCATACCTGTTCTTCCTTCCTCGGACCTGCTTGCCATCGATGACCACGGACTTTTCCGAACCAACAACGGCGAAGGGGATGAGGGTGCGGATGCGTTCGTTGAGTTCGCGTTCCTCTTCTTCGTAGTCTTCGTTATCGAATGGGTAGGCACGGATGTTGTTGTACTGCATTTCGGCGCGGATGCGCTCCTTGAAGAGGTCGCGTTCGTCCATTGTCAATGAGTCTGACTTGGCGATGACGGGCACAACGTTGACAACGTCCGAGAGCTTTTTCATGACGGTTACGTCGATAGGTCGCAATCCGTGGCCAGTGGGGTTGATGAAGAACAAACAGCAGTGAATGCGGGTATCGACAATGTAGCGATCCCTCATCGCCGTCAATTCCTTGCGAAGGTATGCCGAGTGTTGGTCTTTGATGTATTTGATGATAGGATCCCAGCAGTTTTCGTTGTTGACCTGATCGCCGTAACCTGGCGTATCGACGATGTTGAGTCGCAGCTTGACACCATTCTCAACAATGACGTGGGAGACAGGGTGAATCTCGGTGGTCTGACGGATGGTCTCGTTGGCAGCGAAGCGACCCTTGGTGTCGATCAAGTGCGCAGCGAAAAGAGTGTTGATGAGGGTGGATTTACCCAGACCGGTCTGACCAACAACCATGACGTTGAACTGGAATCCTCTTTTAAGAAGCTTCGACTCGATCTGCTTGGTGATGGAGTCGAATCCAACGTAGGACTGAAGAGGAGTGTGATCCTGCTGTTCTTGTGAGATGACTGCCGTCATCTTGTCTTGATTAGACTCCTAAGAGTAAGCGAACGTGTATGTGTATGTTGTGGTGGTGACGAGGTTGGAACCGACTGCTGTGTGTGTGTGCTCTCGAGGTTGAGATCAAGCACTTGTACCCGTAGGAAGTATTGGCGAGAGAATGGTGGTAGGAGGTGGAGATGATGATGGTGAATCAAAGGCAATCAAACTGCTGATGATGGTGTAGAAAGGGTTGAGTGGATCGCGGATCGGCGTCGTGGCTGGAGCAAGCTGGCTCATGCGCTGTGCTGCGCCCTGTCTGCTTAAGCCGTCTCTGGAAGATGCACACACGCAGGCAAGCTGGAAATCAGGCTTTGGCTAGCTCGCTAGATCGCGCATCTGAAACGCACACACACACACACACACACACACACACACACGCTCTTTGCCTGACAAGGGTCGAAATCGGAATCATGTCTCAAGAAGAAGCACAACGAGAAATTGAAACTCAACGCGTGGAAATTGTATTCAATTCTTAGCCAGCCAGCCAGCGATGTGGCTTTCGAAGCTTACGCCCCTTGCCTGCTGCTGCGTTTTTTGAATTGAAATCGAGATCCGTAATTGGTCAAACTCTGACGATTGTTCGCAACCTTGAGCTAACATAGCTCTCGGCTTGAAAAATGCATGAAGATGAGGAGGCTCAAGGTCTCAACGCCGAGCTAATGCAGACTCTTAGATGAGGCAGAGGACACACTGGGAAGGCGGGACTGTCAAGAGATTTGGGAACAGAATCGTTACATTTCGTTAAGGTACATGAGGAGGCGAGTCGGGTTGAGAAGAAAACAGCTACTTGGTATCAAGAAGAACGGTGGAGATCGACCAGGCTGTAGGAGAAGCTTAGCTTTGGGACAGCAGCAAGCTTCCAAGTGAAGGGCCTGAAGCTGGCGCCTCACACGTTCGAGCCTCTGGTAAAGTATGCCATCATGCCGTGCGTAGCCAACTCGTTCTTCGCCTGGGCAAACGTATGACCCTTCTCGTTGTTATGCTTCCAGATCAATCTGTAATACCACAAGTTACCCAATCCTTGCAATCCAAACCCAGCCGTTGCAATGGCACCCAGAATACCTGCTACGTACCTCGAGCCCGCGAATGCCTGAATCGTGTTGATCAACCCTGCTGACCCTGTCGATGGAATTCCCAAAAACACGTACACCGAGAAAGCCAAGTGGAATCCAGCAAAGATAAAGTAGACGTAGAAGAACAAAGAGTGCTCCTTCATCAGCCCATTGTAGATTGGCCTATACCACAGCATGAAACTTGTCACTGTGATCACTGGCAAGTAGACGATACCGGAAATCATATCCTTGCCTCCATCGCTTGCTCCTTGAACCAACAAAAAGATGCATGCCACCATGTTGACGATCAGTGTCGCTACAAGCAGCAGCCAGAGCTTGTAGAGGTTCTGCATGATCGGTTGACTGTCCGGTGGGATTTCCGCTTCGATATCGTGGTAGATGAGAGGGTAGAAGAACGGCCAGTTGTTGCGGCCGTGTTTTTGAATGTGTGCGGCACGGTTCTCGAGGTCACGTTCACGCCGTGCGAGTTCCTCTTCTCGACGACGAAGGTCTGCGATACGGTCAGCTTCGGCACGTGTGGTGGGGATGTCGTCGTTGGCAGGCGTGCTGCCTTTGTAGGTGGAAGCGACATCGTCATCGGCGCCCGAATACATGCGAGAAGAGTCGTTGAGCGCGCCTTGGACGGAAGGATCGGCGAAAGGGTTAGCATCGAGCGCATTGCGGTCCGCGAATGGATCGGCGGGAGGCGCCATCTTTGCTGCTGCTGCTACTAAGCTTGTTCAAAGCCGGGAAACTTGGCCGTTTGTTCGAGAATTTGCGGAAAGCCAAAGTATCGCAGCTGAGGACGATCGAGTAGGGCGGCCAGTCTTGATGGACGCGTGGATGTGCTGCCTGTGCGAATCAATGATGGAGAGTTTAAGCGTTGAGTACCTCCTTGAATCGGGATAGTTGCAGGTTACGATGGAAGTGATGAAGTCAAGCCAATGTTCAGCAAGCAACGACGGCTGCATCATCAGATGAAGTTGCAGCTGCTGCTTGGTGGGTGGCCTGAGCTTGCTCGCTCGCTCTCTCGGCTCGCATCGCTTTGGCTGCGCGTGGAATCTCAAAAAATAAAGCCCAATTTCAGCCTCACGACCAAAGCGAGGTTGTGTGTGTCTCGGTCCTCTCTCTCAGGTCAATTGACACGTTTTCGGCGCGTTACCTCCTCTGCTTGCTCCTTTCCCGTCCTCGGCAAGTCATGAATCCCGATCAAGAGCACCCCGATGGAAACGTGATTCGCGCTTCTTTTGCCGATTAGCGTTCTACGCGAGCGTACCAAGCGCTTTTTCGCGACTCGTGAACGCAAAGCCAACCAAGCCAGTCCAAGCCAAATGCTCCGTACGCCCGCGGTTGAGTTGAGTTGAGAAAGAGAGAGAGAGAGAGAGAGAGAGAGAGAGCGAGAGTTGGCGAGAAGGAAAGGGTGCTTGATTTGTTGAGAGCATGTGGAATGTGTTTCGTGACCGTGTAGAGATGATCAACGTGTGAGCATACTTGTCTGCTTTGCGTTGTCCACTCCAAGTCACATCCTAACACGTCCTTCCACACTCCCTTGTCCCATCGTTACGGGTCGCGCTGGACACATAATACCCTACAGGTTCAGCGCTCTGAAGAACATCACTAGCACTCGCCCCACTCCTTTGGAGCAAGCTCAAGCGCACACACATTCGTTCTCCCGTCCCCTGAAGGCTTTGAGGGTGCGAATTCACTGCAGCAACGCTGAGCACGACATTTCAGATCGATCCTTATCCACGGCTAGCCCAGCGCTTTTGGCTCCTCTTTTTATCATCGGCTGCTCCGACATCGCAACGCTTGCGCATCTCGTGAGACTTGACCGCACTTGACTCTCCCGCTGCACGCCCACTCTCGCCAACGAGCTTCGGAACACCCACTTGATTCCTGTGCACTTTTCAACACAAACCGACGGAACCTCCGCATTCTACTCAGCCAAGTCGAGCATCGCCAAGCTTTGTTGCAATTCTCGATCTTTCCAATCCAAGCGCACTTTCCAGTGCCACTACAGCACCCAACTCTAACTTATTGGCTCAGCATTGGTTCCTGTTCGCGCTCCCGCACGGATCCTTTCTGCAATCATGTCAAGACGCGGCGGCGGCGACTCTGGCGCCGTTGAATCTTCCAATATCCTCGAAGGTCCACGAAAGCGTCTCAGAGGCAATAATGATGCTTCGAACGACCCCACAGCAACAGGGGCAGCAGCATCATCTTCCACCTCAGCAACTAGCTCAAGCACAGCAACCATGGGCGCAATCGAACGCAGAATCAACGCCCTCTCCGCCGACCAAGTGACACAGTACGGTCAGAAACTCATGGATACCATCATGGACGCCATCGATCCACTCGACGGCGCTCCCCTTCATGAGTTCTTCCTTGAGCTTCCAGACGCACAAGAGTATCCAGACTACTACGAGATCATCAAACGTCCCATGGCGCTCGAACAGATCCAGGAGAAACTTGACCAACATACCTACGCAACGTTGCCAGACGTAAAACACGACTTTGAGACCATTTGCAACAACGCCAAGCGTTATAATCTGCGTGACACACCGGTCTGGCTCAAGGCAAAGGAACTACATAGCTTGATCAAAATCACCTACGTTCAGATCGTCGAAGTTCTCCCTGAGCCAAGCGCCAACCCTCCTCCTCCGCCAGCCTCAACAACCGCTAACGAGTCATCCTCCAGTGCAGCTGCAGGTGCGGAACCTACGCCATCCCGCTCCAAACGCATCACCCTTCGCACCTCCAAATCACAGCAGAAACTCAACGAATCAGCCCAAACAAAAGCTGAACCGCAAGAGCAAGCAATCCCACCGCTTCCCACGCCAACCCAAGCGCAACCATCTTCGACACAAGCGCAGGGACAGCAACAAAAGCTCGAACAGCAACCAGTACCAGTTGCAGCTCAGCAAGACGCACCTGCTCAGCCAGAAGTGCCGTACACACCCTCCCGTCAGTCAAGCCAGCAACCCTACACTGCCGCCGGCACACCCAGCTCGCTAGCCGACGCCGACGATGACGATGATGATGACGATCGATGGGACATCAACGATGCTGACTCGTCGAAACTCACCAAAGGTGGTCTTCTTGACGGCCGCAAACGTCCCGGTAAGCGAGGCAAGCGTCTCAAAGCCACCCTTCGACAACTTGTCTACGATCTGCGACGCGTACCTGGCTCACGAGGCTATCCTATCATTCGCAACTTTGAAGTTTTGCCATCCAAGCGCGAGGCACCCGAATACTATCAGATCATCTCCAGACCCATCTGCATCCGCGACATCGAGCACCGCGTCTACGAAAAGAGCTACGTCAACGCTCACGCCATGTTCAGCGATTTCGAGCTCATGCTCAACAATGCCATGACTTTCTATCCTCCTGAATCGCCCATCTGGCAGGACGCCATGGAGATTCGTGCTTACTTTGAACGCGAGGCCATCCCTGCTCTCATTCAAGATGGATTTACCTTGGAGAAGGACGATGTCAGGCAATCCGCTCTTCCCTTGCATCTGGCGGCCAACAGCACCATCGAGGCTCACAAAGCTGCCTACAAGATGATTGTCTCCAAGGCTGCTGGTGGCGCATCTCAGAGTCCAGAGCCTTCGTCGCGCGCAAGGTTGGGGTCGGCTGGCGTCGCAAGTTCGCCTGCCTTGTCTGCATCCCACGCCCTGCCAGCTGGTTCACCCGGTATTCATGGCTCACCGTCGCCTGCGCTGTCGAATGCCGCGCCTATGATGTCGACGCCCGGGTCCAACCCGCCAGGCATGATTGGGACGCCCGGCTCTCTGCCTATGTCGATGCCCATCCCCTTGCCCATGTCGATGCCAATGGCGCCTCCCATGTCTACACCGACGTCCATGTCTCCCCTTCCACAGATCCCCGGTATGGGCATGGTCGGTTCTCCAGGGCGACCGATGCAGTATCCAGGCATAGGCATGACGCCAACCGCCTCTCCTTCTGTTCGTCCTCCCTCCGGTACCCCGGAAGGTCGAAGACCGGTCGGTCGTCCACCTGGCAAAGGCACTCCCAGTCGCTCCAACCCCTACCCCTTCTTGGAACGCCGTGTCGGTCCTGGTCGACCCAAGAAGCACGAAGCAGCAGCCCGTCAAGCTGCCATCGCTGCTCACGAAGAGCTGCTGCGCAAAAACGCGTTGCAGAGCCAGCACGATGAGATGACGCAACAGCAACAAGCCGCAGCTCTCGCCGCTCAACCCGTCCCGCAATGGCAGCAGCAACAATTGATACAACAGCAACAACTTCAACAGCAACTCTTCGCCCAGGCGCAGCAACGACAGCAAGAACAGCAAGTCCAACGTGCGCTCGAGAAAAAGCAGCGTCAACAGCAGCAGCAAGCACAGCAACAGGCAGCGCAGCAGCAGGCTCAGTTGCAGGCGCAGCAACAAGCACAGCAGGCAGCTTACCAACAGTATCAGATGCAACAGCAGCAACAGCAGCAGCAACATCCGGGTCTCAGCCCTTCGCCTTCCCACCAAATGCTTCCGCCGGGTACACCACAGGGTCTGGGAGCACCGGGTGGGCAATCGCCTTTTGGATCAGGGATGCCAGGAGTATCCCCCATGCCGGAACCTGCTTCGCCGGCCAAGCGCAAAGAAGCTGTCTTGCCAGCGGAGCCACCCGTGCCGTTACCATTTGAAGGTTTGGAGAACCGCACACCATTGATCACCAACTTTGCGATCGATATGGAAGTCGAGGCGCCGGATGGACAGACACTTGCCGTTCCTTCAGTAGAGATCAAGAATGGGTTTGCGACACAGCATACGCTTCAGATCCCGCCAAATGCGTCGAGTATCACGATTGAGTTTCCGCTCAGAATGCTTAACAAGAAGCAGAAACCAAAGAGGCAGCAGCAGGCCAAAGCTGAAGGAGGGGAGGAGTCGACGATCGATCCTGCTCTAGCGGATGGGGACGTGTCGATGCAGGAAGACACCACAGCGCCAACCGCAAATGGCACTGGCAACCATAACGTCGAAGCCGACGCCAACGCTGCTGCGGACCCAACCTCTTCCGAAGACAGGTCCTCCCCGGCATCGCTGACGTGGCCATGGGAGGCTCAGCTGTGGTTCAACGGCAAACTCACCACCGGCACCTGGGTCGCCGCTGACTCGTTCATCGACCCTGCCCTTCTTGACTCTGGCGACGCTGACCAAGACGACGAGAAAGATTATACGACGAGCTTAGGCTACTCCTATTGCAAAGTTCGACTGCTACCCAAGAGGGGGATCAACGTGTTCGAGATTTGGGTCAAGCCCGAGCAAGCGACCTGCGAAGAGGCGTTGAAGGATGTTCCTGGGGAAAGGTATTCTATTTTCTTTTGCTAATCATAGTGGTGCCACTGTAGCTACGGGGACGAATTGATACAATTTATCGCAATGACTCTTTGTGAACACATCTGTGATTGTGTGCCTGTATGAGCTGTGAGATACGGATGAGATTGGGGGCAGAAGGTGGGTTTGGCGGTGAAAGGAGAGGAGTTGGAGAGAAGACCTGTCAGAGTCGTGGAAGCGGTTTGAGCTTTGCGAGCTGCATACTTGGCCGTCAGAACAGGAGCAAGGGTTCGTAAAAAAGGCTCCGAACGCGCCTTTTTGAGTTTTAGCGAAAGCGGGCCTTGCCTGCACGTCCAACTCTTGACGTTCGGCTGATTACTGTGCTTTTCTTGACTTACATCGTCGCTGTTCGTCTTTATCTTCCGAGCTCTCACCATCACTTGACGACGACTATCAGTATCCATTGAAGAGCTTACGAAACTCTGCAACAACCTGTTTCTTTTAGCAGTAAGGAACGTGGTCAGGCTTCGAACATAAACGAAATCCTAAAGCGCAACGGATCCTAATCTAGGCGGAACTCTTTAGGCGCTTCCAGAAGCAAAGCACAGATACGATGGATCACGGTGGACATGGCGGTATGGATCACGGCGGACATGGAGGAATGGATCATGGCGGTGGCGGACATGATGGCCACAGCATGCCAGGGATGGACCATGCTTCGTGCTCAATGAACATGGTTTGGAACTACGATACAACCAACCTTTGCATCCTTACTTCCTCTTGGCGAATTACCACGCCCTTATCGCTCTACATCTCGCTCTCCATCATCGCCGTGGCGGGAGTCCTCTACGAATGGCTCCGCCTGTACATCCGACGCTTCGACGCACGTTTAGCCCGATCCTCCCCTCACTCGTCAGCACTGGGAACGCATAGGAGACGAGCATCACTACTCCTCCCAACAACAGATCCATCTGCCGCAACAAGCGGAAGAAGAACCGCGAGCATGAGCAAACGTCGCTCCCCCTCTTCCTCTTCTTCTTCGTTGCTCAACGGCAAAGATGGAGATGGCCAGCGATGGGTTATGCCACTGGAAACAAGTAGGAGGATTCAAATGTGGAGGTCAACGCTATACGCAGCAAGTGTCGGGATAAGCTTTGTGTTGATGTTGGTAGCGATGACGTTCAATGCTTATGTGATTGGGGCTATCGTCGTCGGTAAGTTTCACCTTTGGACGACTTTACACTCTCCCAGAGCTTTTCCCGTTTCTGCACTCCTGTCTATAGCTACCCTTCTCTATGGCAAAAATTCCAGTAAAGAGACAGTAAAGAGAAGGATACTGTTGCTGACACCTCTACACTTTGCTTTTTTTCGGGATACCCAAAACGACACAGGCGCCGGATTAGGACACTACTGGTTCAATCGAGAAGTCACATCGACGAACGCACTTCTCGCAGCCAACGGGGTCAATGGAGGAGATGAAAGAGGCCTGTCTTGTCACATGTAAACGCATCACTTTTCAGCAAACACTTTGATGTCGCTTAATGAAAGTCCAACGAACTTGACACACGATAAACTCCGCACGCACGGTTGCCAACTTCAGCTCAAGCATGAGAATGTTTTCTTTTTTAACGTTATCGACTGTGAAAGACAGCATAGAAGCGTACAACTCTAGTACTTGGCCCTAGTCGCATGAACTACATCGGTCGCATCCTGGTGCTTTGTCCTCAAAACCTTGATTGCACTTGCGTAAATGACCTCCTTGTTCAAACCCCAAGCGTTCATCTTTGCTTTCCCCTTCAACTTTTCCGCCAACTCTTTTGCCTTCTTTAGCGTATCTTCGGGGCTTTCGCCCAAAATGTCTACAATTCCGGCGTCGGCAGCTTCCTTTGCACTGAAACGATGACCTTCGAGGACGATCTTACGCATTGTTTTCTGGTCGCTAATCTTGTTCGCCAATGCTTGCTGCAATCCGTGAGGAAGAGGAGCTCCAAAGTCGATTTCGTTCATGCAAAGGTATCCACGTTTAGTGTTCATCACGCGGTAATCGTGGCTACAGATCAGACCGAATCCTGCTGCGAAAGCGTGGCCGTTCACCGCAGCAATGGTGGGGATAGGGAAAGTAAGGAGTTTCTCGTAAAGAGCGTTAAGGTGACGGTCAAAAAACGTAGGATCAGCCACGGCCTTTTCAAAGTCCAATCCATTGCTGTAGATTTTAGCGCTTGCATCGGTGCCTCCCGTCGAGACGAATGCGGCACCCTCAACGGATTCTCCGCTGTTGACCATTTCGTTCCATTTAGCTTCAACGTGAAGAAGAGCGGGAAGGAAAGCTTCACCGATCATCTTGTGCGTCACTCTGTTATCGGGCGTGTCTTTACCGAGCATGGTGAGCACCCAGATGCGGGAATCGCCATCGAAATCGAGCCGCACGACGGGATCAGACTCGGATGGAAAGTGCTGCGTGTACGACTTCATGATCGATCTTGGTTTGGAAGGGTCGTAACGTGGAATTTTGGAGAGGTCGAAATAGGGCGCGTTCTTGGTGGATTGCAATCGAGATTGCGAGAGCAAAGGTTGGATGGTGGTGTGGAGAGAACGAAAGAGGGCGGTAGTGTTTGAGTGAGAGATGAAGCTTCTGGTGGTGGTGGTGCGAAGAGCAGTTGTGACGGCCGTACCAAACATCGATGCCGGTATGGAGAAGGTACAGTAGAAAGCAAGCCAGAAGGCAAGCGAAAGGGTTTGAAGTTGGTGCGTGAATGCTTGCTTGTGTTGGCCGCGAACATCTGTGGTGGAACCCTTTCCGGGCTTTGACTTTGGGCCCCGCCTTTGTAAAGTACGCCAAGCAAGATGCCTGTTTTGGCAGAAGTGTGCACAGACAGACAGACACAGACACCGGTAAAGAAGCGGCCCGCGCAAGCCGGAATAATTGCGCGTGCCAAAAAGGAATTGTGAATTGACGGCGGCGTAACATTTATGATTTAGTTGTTTGCCGGCCGATAAGAAAGGCAAAAGTCGGTATTCAGACCGGCATGTCCGAAAGACTAAACTCCGTTGGACCCTGAAAGTGATACGCTCGAGCCTCTTGGTGTCACTCAATGGAGACATAAACGTTGGCTGATAGCGTTGCAATGGTTGTCCTCTCGCCGTCATTATCTCACAAAGCTCGTGCAAGATAAGCGACACACTATAGAGCTACCATAGATCGTTTCGTGCCCCCAACGCTGTATCTCTAACCAATCGCTTTGTAGCCGCAAACTATCGTTCAAGCTTGTCGTCTGTCCTCACACAACTCGACCAAGCTACGACAACAGATAGTCTTCTCAAGATGACAGCCTCGACCGTAGACGAGCAGGAGTACGTCGACATCTCGACTATCGGTATCGACCATGTGTCTACAGCACCAGCGCCACTTCCTTCCTCCCCCGACAAAGCCACCGTCAGCTACTGGCTGGCAACAACCAAGTCCGATCAGCTTCCATCGTCGTCAAAGACGCTACCTGCATCATCTGACGTGGTGATCATCGGATCTGGCATTACTGGTGTTTCTTGTGCCTATCACCTCGTCAAGTCTATCTCATCGTCTTCAACTTCAGCCATCAGATCAATCACGATCCTCGAGGCACGCTCCTTCTGCTCAGGCGCCACCGGTCGAAACGGTGGCCATCTTACCGCTGCCTCCGCTCTCGCTTACACTGATATCGCTGCCAACCCTAGCCACCTTCTTGGCACCTCCTCGTCATGCCTCCTTCCTGAGGAAGTCAAGATCAAAACAGCGAGCGCCGTAGAGCAGATCCTAGCCTTCGAAGCCGACACAGCCTCCGCCATCCGTCACATTATCGCCGAGGAACAAGCCGAGAAAGAAGTAGGCTTTACGGACGAAAAGAACTGGCACCTCTGCTTCGACGATGCTGAGGTAGACGCTTTCGAAGCTTCTCTCGCTAGTGCAGGCGAGCATGGAGGGCTGCAAAAGTTCGTCGATGCCGTACGAAGGGTGCCTATCGAAGAAGTCGAGGAGCGGATGAAAGGTCCAGTGGGCGTAAAAGCGGTGTACGAGATTCCAGGGGCCACTTTGCATCCTCGTCGACTTGTTGCTTTGCTCTATCGCAAAGCACAACGGCTGGCGGAACAACATGGGATCAAGCTGGAGCTTGTGACTGAGACTCCTGTGCACAAGGTCACTTCGTCCTCCCAAAACGACGCAGAGAAGGCTGGCTCGGTTCTGTCGACGTCCAAAGGCGAGCTCACCGCGAAGTTCGTCGTGCACGCGACAAATGGCTACGCTTCGCATCTCTTGCCCAACTTGGCTACAGCTAGTGCCGGAGGAATCATCCCCACTCGTGCACAAGCTGTCGCTGTTGCGCCCCGCGACAATGCCTGTCTGTGGGGAATGGGCTTGAGTGCAGGTGGAGGTTACGAGTACGGTCACCAACGTCCCTCTTCCGCCTCTTCTACAACCGACCCACTTGGTCCACTCTACGTTTTTGGCGGAGGGCGACAATTCGCCACCGGTCGAGAATGGGGCGTTGCTGACGATACGACGATCAACCCTGAAGTGTCGGCTTTCTTGCATCCGTACCTTTCAAACGTCTTCCCGAATTCGTACCCGAAGAAAGTCGAGATGGAATGGACGGGTATCATGGGCTACACAAAGAGCAAAGATCCCATTGTAGGGCCAGTACATGCAGAGGGAAGGAAGGGAAAAGAGTGGATTGCGGCAGGATACAGCGGGCATGGTATGACGAGGGCTTTTGGATGCGCGCAGGTGGTAGCGGATATGATTCTGGCTGAAGTGAGTGGGAAGAGGTGGCAGAAGAGGGGTGGGTTTCCGGAATGCTACCTTACGAGCGAGGCGAGGAGCGCGTTGCCTATAAGGGAGAAGGAAGATGTGTGGGTAGGCGGGGGAGGGGAGAAAGGCGCACAATCGACACAGGACGATAGGGTGTCTTCAGAAAAGGGGTTCAAGCTTAACGAGAAGGTTGCGAAGGCATCGAGCGATAGCTGTTGCAACGTGTCATAGATTCTGCCGGCTCGAGCAGGCCTCCTAGAACAGCGAACGGTAGTTGGCATCGTGAATGTCTCCGCTGTTCCAATGGAAGCAAGGAACGTTGGTGAGAACGGGCGCTCGAGAGCAAAAGTGAGTTGGCGAACGGCAAAGGTTGGACAGGGGAAGACTCTCATGCTTAGCTCGGTTGTGCGAAGAGTTTATTTCTGGCTGGTTTTCGAGTTTCAAGGGATACATGCATGTCGCATTGGTGGGTCCTTGGGAAGCTGCATCTTGGCTTCCTCTGCGTGCGATGCTATAGACGACGACTCTGCAGCTTTGACTTCTTCTACCGCACCTTCATGTTCCTCCGC
>JAXQGJ010000569.1:0-12560 GCA_037039655.1 Pseudozyma sp. M118-08B | reverse complement strand
CCCTAACCCTAACCCTAACCCTAACCCTAACCCTAACCCTAACCCTAACCCTAACCCTAACCCTAACCCTAACCCTTTGAATATGTAGCTGTGCAGCACTCCATCAACATTGTCAACCACAATTCATCAGACTTCAAGCAATTCAAGGGCCGCGGTGGCTGTAAGGACAGCAAGATTCCTACAAGCACCAAATTCATTCCCATCAGCCAGGTCAAGCACCTCAGCACTGCTTTGTTCTCCACTGTCATTGGAATTGTGAAAGACATTCTGATTGTGAAGAAGGTGAATGAGAAGTTCTGGAGAACTCAAGTGATGGAACACACAGGAGAGTCAATCAATTGTTGGATGTTCCCGGCAAAGGATAACAAGGTCATCCAGGTTGAGGCCAAGCTTGCTGGTATCAATGCTTGAGATGTGGCTGCTTTGATCAGTGTAAGCAGACTTGGCAACGGTTTCTCCCTCAATGCCAAGAGCAAAATCTTCCTTGCCAAGACCAAGTTCTTGAGACTATATGCCAAGGAAGCAAACAAGATTTAGGTCTGACACGTGGTATCATTCCAGCTGTCTCACTAACTCCAGCTATCTCAATCACTCTGCCTGTCTCCATTATGCCACTGTCTTGGCTACACCACTGTCTCTGTCACGCCACTGTCTCAACTACCTCCTGCTGCCTCAACTACTGCATTTGGTCACAACACTCAAACTTGCCTTGCAATTCCTTGCAACAAGGCTCAGCATCCTTCTCACATCCCAACTTGACTTTGATGGAACACACAAAGTGTTCTTCAACAAAGTTCATCTTGTACTTCAAGCATTTTGCTATTTAGTTGCATGGAATTGTGGTTAATTTGCAGATTTGATGGAGAAACCCCAATTCCAACCAATCTTGCAAGTCAGCAATTTTTCCCATTGCAGATGCATGCAAGGACACCTTGCATCTCAAATGCTTAATGCAAACTCACCAACTGGTCCCTGGGTCAGTCGCCAAAACAAGCTTTTGGGACCACCTTCCCCAATGACCCCAACCAAAGAAGCTCCAAATGGTCACACCTGAAGCGCGCACATACTGAATTACAGGAAAGAACGCAACTTGAGCACTTTTGGGGATTGGGACAACCCATTCAAGATGGAGGAATGTGATTATATGATGTACTTAGTTGCATTCTCCTCTTGCAATATCAAAAAAATCTTTCTCACATTAATTGCGTTACCAAGAATATTACCCCATATCCAACAACCAGTCCACTGGTTTGCATACATCTTGAATATCTCACTCAAAGCTTCCAACCTCTGTGCAACATGCCCAAGTGTTGATCTTTAACCTGACATAACAACTAGGACTACATTGGCACTGAAAGTCAAACTTCCAAGACTTTGTTTGAATTAGCTACTTGAACAAAGTAACCAACTGGTCTCACAACCAAACAACTAGACCTTGTAACTTGTACCTGCACAATGGAAGGTACTCACACTTCACTCTCTTCACATCTTGGAGTGCTGCAGAGTTGTTCTTTGGTCTGGCAATCAAAGACATGCCAACTAACACATAAAATTAAATCGCGCTGAGTCCCTGTTTGAGCGCTGCGAGCGAGCCACTTCCGTCTCGGAATAGAATCTGGCCCTCGTCACCTTCTTTGTCACCAAACACTGCATCCACCGGCTTCAACCATCAACGTCGTTCCGCTTGAACAGGGATCTCGAGTCATTCTTCAGCGGAAGGCTCGTCGACGACCATGCCGGCAGGAAGTGTGCCCAGCTGGGCTCAGACGTCTTCGTCAGCCAGCATCTTTGGCGGCGGATCGCAAAGCAGTGCACGTTCAACTCCAGCAGCCGACATAAAGTCTTCGCCAAGCGCGGACAAAGCCACTGACGCTTCCGATCCGCAGCACTCCACATCCGCTGGCTCTATTTCTCAAGGTCACGACCCAGCGGCGTCGGCAGCGAGCCAGAAGAAGCCGTACAAACCCAAGCGCAAGCAGAAGCCCATCACTCGATGCAGATCGCTCATCTCGATCGCCTCATCATCCCGCGCGCCGTACGCCGTCCCATACGTCGACGAAACCAGTGCGGACGACGCGCTGTCTCAGCTCATCGCAGTGCAAGCAAAACGGGCGGGCCTTGACGCTACCACCGCCTCAGCGTTGCACGAAGTACGACAAATGACTAAGAAGTTTCTCACCTCAGTCTTCGCAGCTGCAACGCATGCGGCCGAGCTATCTTCGCGAGATCATCCATCCGCGAGAGATCTGGTTTATGCGCTCGAAACCCACGGCCAACCAATCCGCGAGCTGCGCGACTTTCACCGGCAGCAGGAAAGGGACTCAGTTGAGGAAGATGAAAGCAGACAGATGAGTGCAAAGGCTCGTGGAAAGGTTAGGCAGTATGCTAGCGCGCCAGAGACGTACAAGGCGAAAAGGAAAGGTTCAGGGGCGCAGGGCGACGCTGTCGAAGACGAACCAAGCGAGCTTGCGCAGGAAAGCAACGACTTCTTGCCGTCAGACTCGGACGACGGCTCTGAGCTGGACGCATGGTCGGTGAGCAGCCACTCGGACGATGAGCATCCGAACCGACGATCCGCAGTAGAAGCACGAGTCGCCAAGCGCAAGCATGATCTGACTCGGATCCAGACTAAGAGGGAACGCAGGCAGGCGAAACTTCAATCTTCACATGCTTCCAATGCAGGCGAGCAGCCGTCTGCAGCATTTTCATCGACCTCGGCAAGAGACTTGCGCGCACTCACATCGGGCGAAAGGGCATGGCGTCGGATTGCAGATCATATAGTGCCGCGACACCTGCCTGGGATGCCGCCGCGACATGCGTGGGTTCAAACACCGGCATTCCCAACCAACGCTTACGGTGCCTCGATCGGCGGTGGTGAAGAGGAGGAGGAAGGGGCGGCGGGAAGGACGAAAAAAGATCCACTGATGCTCGTAAACAGGAAGTTAGCCAATGCAAGGCTGGTGGAGGCCTCGTTGAGGAAGTTGATTCAGAACACGGATGGAGCGGCAGCATCTGCGTATGCTTCGTCGACGAATCCATCGACTGCATCCGGAAGCGCAAACACGAATGGCGAGGCAGTGGCAGGAAAAGAAGTCTCGGCACCGACCGCTACCAATTCGGGCTTTGTGGTGCCAAAGACGCCTGCAAGTAGCGGAAGCGGGTTGACGCTGCGCCTCAAGAGCAAGATCAGCTTGCCCAGTTCTGCAGTCAGTTCACCTTCTCAGCCTTCTACGCCGCTCGGAAGTCGACGAGCATCGCTAGTGGCATTTGGCGGCAACAGTAATGCCAGCGGTATACCTGGCACCGCACTTGGCATGGGCATGTCGATGGGCTGGGGCGGTGAGCCCCTCATGTCTCCGCTCACGCCAGTCTCAGCGAGTGGTTTTGGAGGACCAATGACGCCTTACCCTCCCACACCAGGCGGAGTATACGGACACTACTTTGGCTCAAATCCAGCAGCTACGGCAGCATCAGCATCTACCGGCGGTGGAGGCTTCAGATCGCGCTCACAGTCGATCGCATTGCCTAACGCAGATCCATACGGTGGGGCACTCGGCGGTGACGGTGGAGGAGGAGTGGACAAGCTTGGCGTCAGAGTACCTGGACCGGTGAACTACAAGAATGTTTGGTATGCTCCCGGCAGTACGATTGCTAGTGGAGGTCTCAGTGTTGGAGGAGCTGGACCAAATGCGAAGACGAGTAGCGGAGGCAGCAACCACCCTCGCTCGGCCAAGAGGATGCGAAAGTGGAAGGTATAGCTGTACACGGGACCGGATCAAGTAGTCATCGGGCAGAGTCAATTGGCCGATCTGAGCCAAAGAATCGATTGAATTCATGTCCCCTTTCCAAATTGCCGCAACTGAAATTTGTATTGAAAGCACTGTCTTGAGGCTGAGAAGTCTAAGGCGCGAATTTTTCACTTTTGTCGAAGCGCAGCAGCGAATTCAAAGTCGAAAGCATTTTGAGCCTCACTAATGTCACAGAGGCCGAAAGAGAGCCAAGACGGAATGCGCGATTCCGTTGACTGACCAGAATGGCACATTTTTTAGCAGCTTCTGTGCGGAGCGCTTTGATTTCTGTGTGCGGTTTGTTCGGTTGCGGATTCTTCTCAGCCTTGGCCATCGTCAACTACATCTTTGCATCCTAACCATCGTTCTGTTCACCACTACTTCTCGTCACCTACATTAGCAGCCGTCCGATACGCTGCCTCATCTGACGGAACCTGAGCTAAGCATTAATTAAGCTTCACCGGATCCTACAAGGCTCAGATCCTCTTTCATCGTCCCGTCCCTCTTTTCTCGGATCGACGTCCACTGCTCTCGAATCTCGAACGCCCTCGAAACGAGCAAGTACACTTTGCCAACGGATATCAAGCTTGCTCGAAAACGATCTTGAACGGCAAATCTCGATCCTCATCATCTAGTCGGCAAAGCTGCACACACTTCGTACCACGCTACTTGCATCCGTCTATCCGCGTACCCCCGCACGTTTCGTCTCTCATTTCATATAATGTCGGCCACTACCGATCTTCCAAAGGCTCCGGCCGACGCCTCAAAGGCCGCCCTCGACTCGGCTATCAACCAGACTATCAACGGTTCTGACTCGGCTGCTCCCTCCACCTCGGACGACGCCGCCGCCTCTTCGAATACCAACGCCTCTTCAGAAGCCAACGCCAATGAGTACCGCACCGTTTTCCAGGACCCTACCAACTTCAACGTCAAGCATCCTCTGTACAACTCATGGACACTTTGGTTCGACAACCCGTCGCAGAAGGGCATGGCATCCGCACGTGGTAGCAAGGACAGCTGGGGTGATGACATGAACAAGGTGGTTGACTTTGACAGCGTCGAGGAATTCTGGGGTCTTTACCAGAACGTCGTTCCTCCATCCGACTTGCCACAAAAGGCCAACTACTACCTTTTCAAGCAGGGCATCAAGCCCGCGTGGGAGGACCCTGCCAACACCAACGGTGGAAAGTGGAGCATTCAGTTGCCTCGTGACAAGTCCAGGGCCGTCATTGACAGGTTGTGGCTCTTCACCATGCTGGCCGCTATCGGAGAGACCTTGGAGGCACCTTTCCCCGATGGTGTCCCCCCACCGAGCGGTAGCCCAGAGGACGAGCTGGTGACCGGTGTCATCATGTCGGCACGTGCCAACTTCTACAGGATCGCAATCTGGACAAGAAAGGCGGAGGATACCGAAGAGCTTGCAGCCAAGTTGCTTGACATCGGAAAGCAGTTCAAGGTCAACGTGCTTGGTTACGACATTGACGCCAAAATAGGTTCAGGTTTGACCAGTGACGTCGAATTCCAGAGCCACAAGGAGAGCGAGAAGAAGAAGGGCAAGAAGACAGTTGTCTAAGCTTCGGATTAGTCTTCGTCAAGAAACACTAAAACATGAACGTGCCCGTTCTACTTGCCATCAACATCTGTACATAGGTTCATTTCAGCATCTTAATCCAGCAGATACGAGCTGCAGTGACTCTCAAGATGTGTGCGTCCGATTGGTACTTCGCATCGGCATCAACACGCTCATTTCCAATGTGGCAGCAATTAAAGTCTCACGGAACGATACCGACTGTTGTCTTAGCCTAGCCGCGAATTGGCTCTTTTGGCCATCGCGGTCATCAGTGAACACTGCTTTTGCGCGCGTCGCTGAGGACAGGCCTATGCCCAAGTGATGTTCATAGCAACGGAATAGATTGACTCGAACAAACATATTCAGAATCGTCACGAGAGACAAGTTTATTTAGCATTTCGAAAAGGTCGTAAGCAATCGAACGGGGTAAAGTGTGGATGAACGAGACAGACGGCAAGCCGCCTCCGAGGCTGCAACCCTTTTCAACGAGTCGATGCGAACAGGCAGGTGAGAAGAGCGTGCTAAGAGAGGCGGATGCGAATGTGATGTGCTGGCTGCGTTTTGGGCGTTGTTACGGATGGTCGAAGAGATTAGATGTACTGCGAGATCCACCTAAAACCCTCGCCGTAACCTTGACGCATGACAACGGAGCACATGAAGATCTCGATAGGGCGAATGTCTTTGAGGGGGACCTTGCCCTTGCCGGTGGTCTGGTAGAGCCCGATAGCCTGGCGAAGCTCCTCTTCGGAGACGGCGCCGGGAGCGTCGATCTTGTTACCGAGAATCAAGAATGGTACCTTGGAGAGCTCCTCGATGGAAAGGAGGGCGTCAAGCTCTGCGCGTGCCTCTGCGAATCGCTCGTGATCCTGAGTGTCGACAAGGAAGACAATACCGTCAACCTCGGGGAAGTAGTCCTTCCAAAGACGACGAGCCTGTTGGTGTCCTCCAAGATCGTATGTGGTGAACTTGACCTGACCGATAGCAAGCTCTTCCGAAGCTATGGTTGGCAGAACGTGTGCGAGAGTGCGAGAAGGGACGCAAAGGTTGGGATACGAGAGCATTCGAAGGATATGCAAAAGATTGACTGTCAGCAACAGTGGAACACATAAAAGGACTTCGAGCTTAGCCGACGCCTCTGATTCAGGTCTAGCTACGTACTTGGGTGGAGAGTGGGCTGCAATGTGGCCAGACGGTCGTTCTTGAGCATGTGAAGAAGGGTCTGTTGAGAAACAAAGACAGTTTCAGAAAGGGCAGTCGAGGTCAGCTTGCTTTCAGGCGATGCTTGCAAGGAAGGAGATGACTACGTACGGTCTTACCGGCGTTGTCGAGACCGAGGAAAAGAATCTTGGCATTCTTGTGCGCCAGACCTGTTGACATTTGGCAAAATTTGATGATGCGAGGAGATGAAAGAGAGCTTGTAAGTGATGCTGCATGCCATTGACGAAGGTTTCCTTGCTTTTTGCATTTGCTTCGACCTTTCCACGTGGCGCTGTTGACCAGGCCACGTAGTGAAGCGTCGAAGACAGGGCTGCCAGTGCATTGTAAGGGAGTTTGGCACATACCGAGCTGGGCGAGAATGTCCTGTTTAGTCGAAAGGGGCGATAAGATCGATACGAGGTGTTGCAAAAAGGTCGGCAATGGTCAAAGGTATTTGTAATTAGCCAGTGTTACTTCGGCGTAGAGGGTGCTTCATGCACCTGTCAAGCTTGCCATGAGCCTAAAACGCAGTATTGAGTCTCCTCTGTGACCGACCATGGGGCGTGAGGTGGACGATGAAGTATGCGCTGGTGGCAGAAGCTCGGATGAGCTGCGAATACCTACCCAGAACCAGTTAATGATGAACATATTGCTAGACTATAATAGATCGACTATGCGGTCGTGGATGGTGAAGGCGATATGTCGGCTGATGCTGAGCGCGAACTGAAGCGATGCCAAATGCTTGGGTCGAGGTGAAGTATACAGGAGATGTGTGAGGTGCGGAAGGTGATGATGACGAAGAGACGCTAAAAGTGTAGCTGAGGATGATGCTGAGCGTGAATTTCAATCGCGGATATCGGTCGAATGATTTCCACGAGAGCGTTGCGAGCGAGACAGCAGCTTAGGCGCGGGGCAGTCACAATTGACGCTTGTTCGCGAGAATCTGTGGCGTGGCACTTGCGTATTCCTTGAACTGTGGAACCGGCCTCACTGAGCGGTTACCTTGCTTTCAACCCCAAAGCTGTGATCTCTTCTTTTCAAAGTTGGCTTCGCTGGCTGGCTCTCAGAAATTCTTGGAAATTTAGCCAAAGGGCGCGTGCGTGCCTGCATTTTAGTCAAGAAGCAGAGCGGCAGCAGCAGCAGCAGCAGCAGCGGCCAAATGTCTAAGAAGATGATGCACTTTTGGCGGATATTCCAATTCACGAGCTCATCTGTAGCACAAATCAACGAGAACAAGAAGAACAGGGCTCGACGCCGCCTCGAGAACCATTCATCTTGTTGCAGTTCACCGATACAGCTAGCTGGTCACCCCCACAGTGTGAAAGAAGCAGATCAAGCTCCTTTGCAGCGTAAGCTTTTACGCTTCGACACTATCGATCGGGCTGTTCTCACGTCCCTCTGTCCGGCCTCAAGATGTTGCCAGTGTTTCCGTCTGTCCCCTGACAAGATGGGACAACAGGCCGTGGCAGTAGACTCAGAGAACTAGGACAATACAACTTGCGTTCACGTCGCTTCTGGTTAGTCTCTCAGGGAAGCTTTTGATGCTCCGTGAACTTCTGATAGTCTGTCGCGAGTCCCACATTCTGCAATAAAATGTGTCCGCTCCATGTAGACAGTCGATGGTCAAAGGCGCAGATCACTTGCTCCTTTGCTTCAATTAAGTCATAATCGCTGTGCTGTGAGGTAGTTCCATATCGCTGAGCATGTTCTGTCTACCAAGTATGTCATCTCTCTCGAGAAGGACGAGTCGCTCTCTGCTTGCTGTTGCTGACTGTTCTTGTTGACTGGCTCTGCATCCAAGACGTACAAGCCTTGAACAGGCCCACCGGGTATCGCTTCCTCGTCCTCCGTCGGCTTGATAGGCTCGCCCTTCTCTACATCTCGATTGCTGAAGACACCTGCATGTGCCAATTCGTAAGCTGGCCACACAATGTTGTCAAAGTAGCCTTCCGGATCCTTCCATACCGTACCTTCGGCTGTGGCATATCCGAAACGCTCTTCTCGTCTTTGCTTGAGTATCGCTCGTGGTGTGCGCAAGAACACCTTGACGTCCATGGTAGAGCGTACCTCGGGATCATAATACAGCAGGAAGCCGTCCGCTAGCATGATCCGTGAGTCTGCTGCCGCGGGTGAGCTCGTTGTTGAGAGCGATGCGAACTTTTCCTTCCATGTTTCAAAGACGTCTTGAGAAATAGGACAGTCAGGCTGCGAATTCAAATGGTCATGCGATGAGAACTCCGGTGGGAAGGTCCCTGTGCTCTTGATATGCTCGATAGTTCGCGACATTCTCTTGTAGTCGATCTGAGATACATCAAAAGGGGCTTGCTATTCTTATGTCAGCTTCATCGCAGACGTCAGAGCGGGTCAGACGATCCTACTTACTGCTGTTGGTGGATGGTCCCAGTCGGTGACGCCAAACTCCTTATTGACGGGCAACGAGGCTTCCGGAGGCGCAAAGTCGTCTTGATGCAGAATGAAAGCGTCCTTGATACCATGCCCGGTAACTCTCTTCGCTTCACCGTCATCTGAGCCGGTGTTCGCAGTCTGATTGAGAATCTGTAGGAGGTGTTTTGCTAGCGTTGTCTTGCCGGAACATGTCGCACCTCCAACGCCGACCACGATGATCCTGGAAGAGGAGGCTACGACTGAGCCCACCATCTTCTGCCCTCTTGTCGTTTGTGCGAGCTGTGTCGGATGATCTTCGTGGTGGTGATCGTGGGTGAAGATCTTGCTCGAAGGTAAGCTGCGGTTTGAAGGCTATCTATGATAAGGAGAAGTGTTGGTGTCGAGATTGCGTTCAACAGCTGTCAGAAGATCCGAGATGTGGAGAGGCGAGTGCATCGCATCTAGTTTGATCATGCCCGATATTTTTCCCGATGCCTGCCTTTCTCGCTGCGGTGCGAAGAAAAAAGAGGCGAGCGCGAAAAATGCAGAGACAGGAGCAGAGAAAAGCTCGATTCGACCTCGACCAGCTACCTTCTCAACCACATCAACGGCGCAGGGGTCCGTGTCTACTTTCCTCATTCGAGGTATAAAGTCTTTAACCCCTGTTCGGCATGAGAGGTAAGCTTCCATTCCGAGTAGCAAAGCTAGCACCAGCAACATGGCAGACACAGCCAGCGGCAGACCGCAGCAACGCCAAATTCCACAGGATTATACTCCGAAAATATAGCATAGTTCAACTTGAGAGCCCTTGCAGGCTCGATGCGAACACCTATCATCTAAACGTCTTTCGCTCCTATATGATGGATCTCGAGGCCCATTTTGTTCCTTTCTCTCGAGTTGAGGTCAAGTTTGGGCCTCGGCGGCATGCAAAGAGATTGCTGCACGACGTTTGTCGAGTCTCGTCTGTCATTGCTGCTACGTTGCGATATGACAATTGACCCTCACAGACACTTTGAGAATGTTCATACTGACCTTCGTTTTGTCCACGCTCTCTCTCTTGCAGGCTTCATCACCGTCTCTTCTCGACAGCCAATCCTGGTTTGCAGTTTTCTTCCTTTTCAAAGACCGTGTCTCTCTGGACGCCGACGGTGCTCGATTGTATTTGCTCGATCGTAGCTCAATGAAAAGCGTTACTAACTAGATTGTTGCAACGTGTGCTTGTGATCGTCAGCATGAGTATAAAGTCAAGTGTGTCATCGTCGTACAGGCCTCTGAGAAGCATTGAAAGTCTTAACATTTGAATGAAATCCCGCGTGCTAGAGACGTCACAGACATGCACGGGGCTCCATTTGCCTTTGACGTTCTGTGTGAAAGTGTCGGAAGATCCGATTGACTTGCTACACCACGACTTTGTGACAGGTCTCTCATCACACCCTCCTCTCTGCGCCTTTCTTACACCCAATCGTCACCACAACATTTGAGAGTACCACGATGATCTTCTCAAGAGGCAAGGAGCAATCTGCTCCGACAGCGAGCTCATCGACGGCTTCGACATCCGCTCCAGCCAACCCCACGTCCTCAGCCGCATCGACAGCAGCAGACATCAAGCAGTCCGCTTCCGAGGCCGATTGGCAAGCAAAGGGAGCAGCGGGTCTCGGCGCCATCTCATCGCTATCGCCAGAATGCACACCACTCAAGCATCGCTATGATTCATGCTTCAACTTGTGGTTCAAGGACTACTTGGCGATTGGGGACGACCAGATCCGCGAGCAGCAGCGCCATAGTGAAGCGGCATCAAATGTATCAGCGTCTTCGGCATCACCAGCGCCATCCGAAAAGGCTAGCAAGAAGAAGTCGGGATGGTTCTCGGACTCATCTTCAGTATCGTCTACGTCGACAAGCGCAACATCAATAGCCGAGTCTGACATTGAAACGAGGAAACAGGCCATTATGGCACGATATGATCAGGACTGCGGCAAGCTCTTCAAGGATTACCAGGCATGCGTTAGGGTGAGTCGAGCATGAGCCGGTGGCTACCACGGCAATTGTGTCATCGGCATCAACTCGGCTTGTCCGGGAAGAGATGAACTTGTATCCGAGCAGCCGAATATGATGCTGACCAAACATCCATTTGCCTTCCGACCCCTTTTATTCGTCTTGCGACTCCATTGGCGGCTCTTGATCACCGCTCGACACATGACAGAAAGCCGTCACTGAGCGAGGGCT
This sequence comes from Pseudozyma sp. M118-08B, assembly GCA_037039655.1. NCBI lineage: Eukaryota > Fungi > Basidiomycota > Ustilaginomycetes > Ustilaginales > Ustilaginaceae > Pseudozyma > Pseudozyma sp. M118-08B. The sequence continues at coordinate 1,394 of JAXQGJ010000569.1, read as the reverse complement.
TGATGATCTCATCAGCCAAGCACGCAAAGAAAACCCATTCCCATTCGACCATCAGCGTCAATCGGATCCGCGAGCCAACAACCCGCCGTTCCCGTTCCCTGCTGCCAAGGACTAGTGTGCGCTTTGTAACAGTAAAAGATCATCTGTTACTATCCTATATATGCGGTAGAAGGTTAAATCGGGCTGCTTTCTTTCAGCTTTGATAAGCTTGTGGTTCATGGTTCTGTTCAAATGCATTCCTGAAGTCCGCGGCACATTTCTCTACTGTTGCTGCGGTATGCGCCATTTTGTAGGGAAACCAGCAAGCCGCGACTGGATGCCACATGGAGGATGTCAATGGGGCTCGAACAGGTTGATGTTCATTGCTTGTGTTTGTTCAGTACGTGTGTATTCTGCTTTGTAAGAGGCGATGCGTTGAGGAGAAATGCAAAAATAAAAGAGGTTGAGAAATCCGTTGCAAAAGTTGCATAAAACGTCCTAAACAGGGGCTCCAAAAAATTGCTCAGCTCCACATTCGGCTGTGCCGGTTGGTGTTGGTTCGAGGACTATAAGCTTCACATGACCAACTGAGCTTATGCTTCATCCCTCATTGTGACCGCACCTTGCCTTCCCACCACAACGCCGACGATCCGAAGGCTATCAGTCACTCTCTCGGAATCGACCGACCTCATCTTGATCGGCCCAGATGCATTGTTGAGCCAGGCCAGCTCCCCACGGATGAAAAGTAGGAGCCCTTAGCATTTCTTTGTTCGCGCTCTTCCTCCTTCAATGAACACCTGGCTCACGACAGCACTGGACAGCCCCTCTCACGATCCGCAGATGAGTGCAGCGTGCTACTCTCTCTAGCTGCTATGTCAACAGGAGACGACACGTCCAGCGCGGCTCCGGGTGAGAACGATATAACACCAACGAGATCGCTGCAAACGGCGATGCAGAATTCTCTTCCAGCTTATTCGGAGGCCAGCACGAGCGCCCTTTTAACGACTACATCTGGATTTTCGAGCTCTATAGCCGCTCAGAGCACGCCACATGGTACCGATTCTTTCTTCGACATCGCTCCACGCAGCGATTCCACCTCTTTTCAGGTCGGCTACCTCGGACTCAAGGGCTTTCAGGCATGGTTAAAGGGAGACGTACTCGTCAAGCTCGATACTGAAACAAAGAGCAGAGGAAGGTACACTCGATGTGTTGTACATCTACAGGCTAAGGAGCAAGCGTCAGGCTTTGACTCGCGACTTGACCAGGAGGGCGAAGGCTCGCTACCCTCACACGATGTAGTCGAGCTCTTTTCGCATACGTTGGTATTATGGGATGCATGAAATATAAATTCGGTGTTAAATGGAGAAATGGATAGTAATAGTCTGCAACTCATAGAATATTCTTATTATGAGCAG
>JAXQGJ010000568.1:0-12582 GCA_037039655.1 Pseudozyma sp. M118-08B | reverse complement strand
AGCCGCATTAAGTTATCTTGGCGTTGGAGTTTCAGAACCAATAGCATCGTGGGGAAATATGCTTCAAGCAGCAAATACAACAGCATACCGTACGACTTGATACCACGCATCGAGGCGGGTTTGAGGTTGCAAACACCAATCACCATCCTGTTCTGCATCTTTTCGATGGGAACAAAGTGCACCAATCCACTGAGAATGGTACGCGGTCCATCGGCCTCTCCGAAGTCAACCTTCTCGAGGTAGAGAGCGTCGGCATCGGGGTGCTTCTCAATCGAAACGATCTTACCAACACGCAAGTCGACCTGCGAAGGGATGGGACCAGTAGTGTCGGCAGCAGCGGCGGCAGCAGCTCCACCCTTCTTGCCTCCACCACCTCCACCGCCGGCTTTGGCCTCCTTGGGTGCCTTCTCCTTCTTTTCCTTTTTCTCCTTCTTAGGCTGCTGCTGCTGGTCTTGCTGCTGAGGAGCTTCCTTCTTCTGTCCCTCTGCCGCAGCAGCGGCTTCCTTGTTGGCCTTCTTGGCCTTCTTGAGGTCCTCAGGCTTAGCACGCTCGATGGTGGGCATACCCTCATAGGTGGGCTCGAACGAACCGAACCCAAGCTGTGCAGCGTTGGCGGCCTTGACTACCTGAGGCAAGTTGGAAAGGTGAGAGATGTATCGTGCGACCGAAGGATTGGCGTGCTGCTCGCTAGCCTGAAGTTTGGAGACAGTGGGGTAGATTGATGCAAAGAGAGCAAGGTCGGCAACGGTAGGCTCGTTCGAGGCAAGGTAGGTAACAGCGTCGAGCTGAGCGTTGAGCGACTTGAGACCCTCAGCGGAGGTGAATTGCTGCTCGTCGGCCTTGTCAAGCTTCTGCAACCACTCGGTGGTGGTAGCTTTGGCCTTGTCATCAGCGCCAAAGATCTGAGTCGACTTGCCAGTCAAGCCAGCGAGCTTGTCGGCAAGGTCGGTCAAGGGCAAAGCAGCATCGCCCTGGAGCTGCTGGATTGCGCTCTGTGAGGACGGAGATGAGGTATGAAGTTGTCGTGGGTATCGTTGCATAGAGCGTTGAGCGGAAGCATTGATGCATTGCCAAGAAGATCGGGAGGTTGAAGCGATTGACATCTGTTGAGATCAGTCTTTGAGCGAGCTGGGCATTGAACATAGAAAATTAAAGGCTCTTGATATACTTACAGCATCGTTAGCGTACTGCGCATAGGCAGCAGTGATAAGTTGTCTCGCTCGCTGTCCAGACATGATTGATGATTAGGTGATGGTGTTGAAAGAGGATATTCTTCGGTACAACAATCAACGTTACATGCAAGAAGGTCCGTCCACTTCTTCGCCTTTCTGTGCAACGAAGAAAGCTTTAATCAAATTTTGGACCTTGTTCGCTCTCGAAAAACGTAACATGTGTCTTGCCCAAAAAAGGCATGAACAGCGAAGACCCCTGACGTGTGAAATCAGGCCATGCAGACGACCCTGTCTGTTGTGTAACACAACGACGATTCTGTCGATCCGCAGAAGCGCGGGGGAACGGACACTCAATGCGAAGTTTCACAAGCGTCCTCTTTGAACTTAGGCTCCATCCTGGCTTGTTACCTACACCTGTCACATCCTTCGATCACTACTTTGAAGCTCCAGAAGCTCCCGGCAATCATGTCTGCTGCTGACGCTTCAAGCTCGAGGTCAAAAGATTTTCGACCTGTCATCCTCATCACTGGCGCCAACGCTGGTGTGGGCTTCGGTATCTGCCAAAGGCTCATTGTGCAGCTTTCCTCTCCAACACCGAGCGACACGCTTCCCTTCCACCCCAAGACCATCACCGATCCTAAAGTCGAACCTACACCATCCCCCTTTGCCGCTCCAGACGGATGCACCATCATTCTGGCATGTCGCAATCCCATCAAGGCTCACAAGGCGCGACAGCAGCTTCAGCAGCTGCTCAAATGGATCGAGAACCTCCCGGAGCACGAGGACACGCCTACTGGGCCTCCCGAGAGCTGGGCTTTCGCATTCGATACCACAACCAAAGATGACAAGCTGACAGACCCCGAATCGGAGGAGGACATTCGTGACACCCCACACGAGGATGCTGACCCTGCGCTTGTAGCTCATGCCCAAGAGAACAACGTAAGACGCCGAAGGAAGCTTCGTAAAGCACTTGCCAACGACGATGAGACGAAACAAGATGTGAGCACAAGCTCGGTCGCAGAAGACGAGAAGGCTGGTTCTGATCAGGATCACTTGACAAGCTCACCTGACCTCGACGCAAGCCTCGAGCAGAGAAACAAGCGGGCCAATGCACGCTACCGACGTCGCTTCTGTCAAGGGACCCGCATCGAATTCGTTCCTCTCGATCTTGGAAGCATGGGCAGTGCTCTCGAATGCGCACGCACCGTTCGCGAAAGGTACTCTCACGTTACTCACATCGTCCTCAACGCTGGCTCGTCAGCGTGGACAGGCATGAACTGGTTCCACGCCATTTGGATGATGATGACCCAGTTCCGATACGCAGTCACCTGGCCTGCGTACAAATTGCAACGAGCAGGCGACAAGAGCGATGATGGGTTTGGCTGGGTTTGGCAGTGTAATGTTGGCGCACATTGGATTCTCGTTCGTGCGTTGCTGCCCTCGTTGCGTGCAACGCCCTACTCAACGCCTTCGCGTATCGTTTGGACCAGCTCCGTAGAGGCCTTCTCAAAGTATTACGACGTCAGCGACTATCAATGCATTGACGCGGCCAAGTCGCCACTCCCTTACGAATCGACAAAGTATCAGTGCGAGCTCGCCGCTTTTGGTTTGGACGATGCGCTGCAAACACGGCGAATGCGCACGCAACCGGGTACACCCATGGAGGAACGTTCATTGTCCTCCTTGGGCATGTCGGCTGTCGATGGAGACACAAGCATGCGTCGCACGGCTTCGTCAGCCAGCGGTACAGCACCGCATGGCTTCCTTGGCCTGCCTCCAGCATCGCGCCCGATCCCTGGACAACCGGAACCACGCAGCTTCCTCGCCCATCCAGGTGTGGTAGCCTCGACCATGATGTCTCAATTCGTTGCGACATGGATGACCGTCTTTGTGGTCACAAGCTTTTACCTTGCTCGTCTAGTTGGCTCGCCACACCACCCGATCGACCCATTCAAAGGCGCCGTCTCCGTCAGTCATGCATGCTTGGCCTCTCAACCGGATCCCAAGAAGCGATACGGCAGTCGCGCTGATTTCTGGGGACGCGAATATGTCGGTATCGAAAGCATCGAATACTACCGTTCGCAGCTTGGAGGTGCCGGCCCGGGAGTGGGAGCACGTCTGGCACTCGCAGGTATTGATCCTAACACGGTACGAGCAGACCCAGCGGAAGCAGGAAAGGTGTTGGGATTGGCACGCGAGTATGTCGGACTTTGCGAAAGGATGGCACGTCAGGTCTGGCGAAGTGCACGCAAAGGTGATTTGCCTCCTTGGAGCTCATTAGCTGGAGACGAGTTTGTTGTTCAAGAGCATGCGGAGCAGGCGTCTACGGACGAGGATAGCGTACAGCAGGTTTTGGATTCGGAAGATGCACGTCCACCAGCTACGTCAAAGGATGATGATGACGTGGCGATTACGGTGAAGAAGACAACTGTCCCCGACAGCGGATCCTCGACTGACGATGTTGAGTGGGAGAAAGTTCAGTGAAGACCTTTAACCCAGAATTCGCCCTAGAGACTCGCCGACATCTCTCCATGGCCATCAACGTTACTATTCTTACAAACACAGCAACCCATATACCTGTCACAAGCACGTTCTTGATACTATGAGCATTGCGTACATAGAGTCTCTGTTTTGACTCTTGGAAACTCGTTAGCAGCAACAAAGGAGTTTGTGATCCGCATAGTTGTCGCTCGAAGAGCAGTGTCATCTGCACTCAAACTCCGTTCGCCCGTGGTTAGTCGGAAGTGTCTCAACAGGCTCACAAGAGCATCTCCTCGCTCTATTCTCGAGTTCGCCAGCATCGCAGCGGATACAGCGAATAGCGAGCGTGATCAATCGAACCTTGCAAGGTCGAGACTGCCAACAGCGGGATTCGAAGCGTTCGCAACCGCAACGCTGGAGTCGTCCAATAGCACTTCTAAATGCATGCCCCACCCTCAATGACCGAGAAGGTCTTCAAACGATCTCACCGATCCACCTTGTATGTTGCAGCGATGAGAAAGGGTCACAACCGAGATTTCTCCGACCAGAAACGAGCTTTAACGCCCGAAACCCGCGCGCGATCTTCTCAGCTCTCTCTTGGCAAAACTGTCAAATAAAAGTTCAGCCGAAACCACCAAACTCGCCACGAAATATGTCAAAAAGGTGGACCCTGACGAAACTGTAGAAGATTTGCCGAAAGTTACCCATCGCGCTTGTCATTGTTGGTCTTCCGTTGGATATGCGACGACTTGCATTGCCGTCCACAGCGGAGACTGGAGAAATAAAGGGGAAAGCCGTGACACACACACTCGAATCGGGTCCAAGTATTGGTCTGATGCTGGCTATGGGTGTTGATTGGGGTGAAAGAGCACAGTCGAATCGAACGATTCATGCGGTATGCAAGCCATGTATACCTATGCACTCCAAGCATTGAAGTTGCTTGCTCGTCGTCTGACCTCGCAGCAAGGTATCGCGCTGAGCATGTACCGCCCCGCTTTGCGGTGTGTCTAAAGCTCGGATAGGGCATCGAGGGGGCGGGATAGACGCAGACTTGAGACACCGGGATCTGCATCTTTCTAAAGTCTGGTTCCGTTGCGAAAAGGAGTTCTGCATCGAAGAGGTTTTCTTCCGCTGCTGCCAAGACCGATGACTCGATGGTCAATCTTGCCGTTTTGACGTCTGGAGCCTTGAACAACCTTTCGGAGACCGAGAAGAAGCCGACCCAGGAAAGGGCCGCCATTCGCCTTGCTCTCATCTGCAAAAGATGATTAAACCTGTTCATCTTCCGCTGTGGCTTGCATTTCCGACGGCACTGATCTTCGGGGTTGTGTCTACTTTACGAGTCCCATACAGCCATCGAATGCTTACAGGAGATGATGCTCTGCAACTGAAAACTCCTGATTGGGTCAATCGACAAAGCAAAGTTACAGCGGCTGCATGATCAAGGTCAACGACGGCGTTCGACATCGCATTTGGCATGAACGAGTCACTACCTTCTGACAGGCCAACGAAGTAGCTCTTGGTTCGACGTTGAGTATGATGGCGCAAAGTCACGAGGGGTGGGATGCAATGACCGAACTTTGTGTGTACGCTGCTTTGCTTGTGATCTGAACCAGGACACTGTGCGATTCAGGAGGACTGGAAAGATGAAGTTGACGTGAAATCGCAGAAGTTTCTGACTCCCCAAGTGTCAATGCCGACAACACTTAGAATAAGAGATTAGCTGCGAAGATCCTCGGAATGGTCCGAGCTAGTCTTCTTCAACAGCATCCTCAAGCGCCAAGCAACAAAGATTGCAACCGACAGCAATGATGCCAGCATACGACGCCAACGTACGCCTGCTGAGTCGAACTTTGCCGTCTTAAAGTTCGGCGATAATGACTTTCTTGTCGTGAAGGGGCTCGTCGTCAAAGTACACGACAGTCAAGGCCTGAAAAAGGCTTTCCTTCGACCGCCGCTTGGCGTGAAAGACGCTCTATGTCCTCTTGGGTTCCAGAATGCTCGTGAGGCCATTCAACTGTCACGACCTTGTCTTTAAATTGCTCCGCCTCGATCAGGGCAATGAGATCTCGCGCTTCTCGTTGAGAAAGCTGACTGGTGAGGTAGAAGACCAAACTGTCGACGTCTGCGTCGCGTGGTCTTTCGGCAGTCATGTCGGTCTCTGGTGTTGGGTGCTCTTTGGCAGAGGCCCTACTCGGAGGCAAACCGGTATTGAGCCGATAATCTTTACCACTGATAGCATTCACCATTGCAGATTGAGAGATGTTGGTGTACCGAGGTCGCTTCATTCACCCGGTGTGCCGCCTCGACATCGACGAGAACACAACAACACGATGACTTAGTTGCTGCCATATGTAGTCGTGACAGATGAAAGTGATAGATTTTTGCCGATCTAGCTTATTACCAAAAATGCGAACACCGTTAGCGTGCTCGCTTGCCATAGCAAAGAGCTGCTTTTGTGCCGAAATTAGAGAACAATGAGAAAATGAGAACAAATTCACCCGAATAATGAACCTCTCTCAGAGCTGGAATTGTACGTGTCGAAGAAAACAAAGTGTGCTGCTGCTGTTTGCTCCCTGTGCTGCCGTTTGCTGTTGCTTGGTGCTGTTTAAGCTTTGCCAAGCGAACCCTCGCTTCGTTGCACAGAGAGCGGAAAGTGCTTTCCACACCAATGCCTCGATTCATGTGGTTCCGGGCTCTGCTTGTAGGCCTCAGTGTAAGGTCGCGGCACGTCCCGCTTCTCTTTTCGGATGATTTTGCTCGTGGTGTGGCGGCGCACTAGCATTCTGCCCTCGTCATTTTCGATCTCGGAACACTAGCCAAGCGCTTGAAAGCACTTGCAGGTCCAAATACCAGGGTTCGGTGGTTGAGCAGCTGCCTTCGCTTGTGCTTCTGCTGCCTCTGCTGCCTCTGCTGCCATCGCCATTCTCATGCGACAATTACACTCCGCTCCAGTCTAGACTCCTCCTTTGCCTGACCACCTTCAGCTCAGCTCGCCTCCAGCTCAAAGAGACTCCCGCCTCGCTTCTTTGACTCTCGAAGTCTCTATTCTCAAAGGAAGAAGCAGGCCACCAAAGCTAAGCTATCCTTCCGCTACAACTTACACCTTGCCTTGTCTTGCCTTGCCTCGCCTTGCATTGCCAAGCCAAGATTGTCCCCCTCTCTCTGCCTTCCCCATAATTCCGTGCTCTGCTCGGGTTGCCCTTCCGCGAATCTCGACCGGAACCTGCTGCTCAGTCAGTGCTCTTCCTCTCTTTCGATTTCCTCTGGCAGCACCCTTGTCAGACACATGGGCTTGCCTACGGCTTCTTGCGGCACATTTTCGTATCCGCGCCATTAGCCTCTCTGTCTCTCTGTCTCTCGTTGTTCCCAATACAACCATCCTGTCCCAACCTTGCTAGTGGTTGTCCCCTCTTCGCTTCACCCTCGCCAACATTCACTCTCTCACCATCCTCTTCATCGCACCCTTTAGCCCAATCGGCGTAAACTTCAGCAATCACGCATACACCATCACCAAAGCACTATCATCGGCGCAACATCGACCCACAATCACACTCCAATCCAGCAGTCTCCGTGGTGCCACGAGCATTCAATCCTCGATCGTCTTTGGATTGCTCCCTCATATTGTCGTTCGTCTTGGTTTTGGAAGCATCACAAACTCGAGCGCACTGTCAATTATCTGGTTCCGCTCCTACAAAGGTAGCTTCTCTCTCATCCTCCATCCTTAGAAGAGAGCTGGTACGGCCGGCATACAACAGTCAACAGCCACAATGATCGCTCCACTTCCTTTCGGTCGTCGACCATCCGCATCTCTCCAGACAGACTTTCCTGGTGGCGCTGATCCTCGCCTGACTCCTGCGCCGAGTTTCGCCCCGGGCCAACACCATCTTCCGCACCACGCGTTCGCTCATCCGTCAGCGGATCCCGCTTCCAACTATCAGTACACATCTGCGCGCGGCCCGCACGATCCGCAGCTTGCTTTCGAAGGCAGCAACGGCGCCAACATCGCCTCGTGGTTCTATGCGACTTCCCAGGCCAACCCATCACAGAACGCTTCAGAAGCTGGTCTGCCGTTCCAACTCGATCCGTACGCTCAGCATGTCCAGGCACCAGTGACACGTTCTCTTCCGGGATCGTCAGTCCCGGCGATGCCAACGAACGCGCTCGCACAAGCCCCGGTCACCGCACCGCCGACTGCCAGCTTCAACACACAAACCACTCCATTCAGTCCTACCCACGCCGCCCCTTTCGCTGTCGGAGCCTCGAGTTGTGGCCTTGCCACATCAACACCTGCTGCACCACACACGCTTACATCCGCTGTGCCTTCCGCATCAAACCAAAGGCGGTCCAGCGATGAGACCACGCACTTTTCTTCAGACCCTCGCATCGTGACTGGATCGGGTCATTCCACTGCCTCAGTGCCACCTCAAGGTAGCATCCAGTCTGCCTCCGAGTCTGTGAGCTTCAATGGTTCCACTTCGCCCAACTCTTCTGCACGCATGTCGGGGAGTCCCGAAGCCATCAAGGCCGCACAATCCTATCCCGCGTACGCAGCCGCACCCGCTGGTCCACCCGGAGGCATCGTGATGGGCGCAACTATGTCTTCGTCTGTCCTCGACTCCATCGACTCCTGGCTCGCTCCAGCCCAGCCTGCATCGGCCAGCATCATGGCGTCTTCCGGTCGTATGGCATCCACGTCCACAGCGCCTGGCGTCAGTAAAGCAGCTCTTAATTCCACGCGCAAGCATTCGCCCGCTGGAGCCGGCGTGGGTAACATCGCATCATCCTCGGCGCTCCCGCTCGATGAATCGCTGTTCCATCCCGGTTCCACTATTGACAGCGCCTCGGCATCTGGCTCGGTGCCTTTCAAGACGAGCACCGAGAGGCGCGAACGTAACAAAGCTTCTCAGCGCGAGTCTCGCAAGCGTAAGCAGGATCGAATGGAAACGCTCGAAAGCGAGAATGCTTCGCTCAGGAAGGCGCTTGCTGACATGAAGAAGTTCAGCAACGCACTTTCCAACGGTGCCGGTATCCGCGGCGAGGACGGTACTGAGGTAGCACCCGTTCAGCTCACCAAGTTCACAGGTGCTTTCCATCTCGATCTGATCGAGTCTCATCTCGAAGACGAGACTGCTGAGGCTGATTGGAGAGGACTGATGGGCCATCGCTTCCCCGCTCAGACATCTTCGGCCCAAGAATCGGAGGGCAGTATGCCAGGATTGACCTCTTCTACATCTGATTCGGACGAGGACAACAGCAATGACGATGCGCCGACAGGCACGACTCGAGATGCAGTCAAAATCGAAGGCGAGCCAGTAGCCTCCGGTCAGGGTCAAGCCTTCCAAGAACAGACCAATTCGGCAAGCCAACAAGCTCGGAAGGCCGTCTGGGAAATCTCACTGAATCAGAAGCGTCAGAAGGCGGCGCAGAACTTCCCGTCAATGGTTGCGGTGCCCGAGTTGGTGCTGTACAAAGTGTGCCGTCTCTACTTCAGCACGTTGCTGCCTTTCACCACCAAGCTCAAGTCCGGCATTGTCAACCTGCGTGCCGCACGCGAGATGCCGGGTTTCATGGGCGGTTACGACGATATGCCGCGATTCCCCGGCGACCCATCGTTTGGCGCCGCGGAGCTGTTTCTTCCCAGAAACCTGATGCCCACCGAGATGCAGCTGCGATTAGGCTTTCATCCCATCGAGATCGCTGTAATGCCGTATCCCAAGATTCGCGACCGAGTTCTGACGATCCTCAGTGCATTCAACTCGATTCAAGAGCTTTCGCAGGAGGAAGAGGATGCGGCGAGGTTCAGTGTAGACCCTTGTGGCAGGAATTCATCGGCAAGCGGCGACGAGCGAGCACAACAATCCGGCAAACAGGCTGACGCCGAGCAACCCACGGAAGAAGATACTCGTCAGCGCACCGCACTTGTTGCCGACATGTCAGCATGGAAGCCAACGGACTTCTCTGGCGCTATTGTGATGCCAGACAAGGGTCGTGTCTACTCGTATGGCTATCTTGAGAAGCCGCGAGGCTCGCATCGTTTGCGAAAGCCAGCGCAACGCTGGTTGGACGACTTCTTCTACGAGGTGGTGCAGACATTGCGCATCTGGTCGCCGGCGGGCGATGTGTTTGATGGCGAATGCTTCGAGTTCAAGGAAAGCTTCTTCCGCAAGTACCCTTACCTTGTGGATGGCGACATTTTGCGTGCCACCAACCGTTGGAGGCGTGCACGTGGCGAAGATCCTATCCGGCTCTGATCTTTGGTCCTCGTTTATATTACATCTCAAACACATTCGTCTATCTTCCCTGTCCCGCAACTCGGTTGCCTTCGACTTATCTTGGGCTACGTCTTTCGTTCTCGCATGCTAGCATCCCACTCGACCTTCGTCCTTCTCTTCGTAGCATCGCTAAACACGTTCTAATACTTTTGTTCAGCCCAGTGACTGCGCTTGTCTCTTTCTATTGTCTTGGGCTTTCCTTTTGTTCTCAACTTTCCTGTTCGCTCTTCATACCACTACTGTCACTGCCTCATCACCAAATGTACTCGCGGGTGAATATTCACTTTCCAGCCCTTTTTGTATGTTATCCTCACACGGCTTTCCGATTCTTTTCTTTGCACACCACAAGTCAAAACATGTTTTGCAAACAACAAGTTCTCGATCGTAGCAACATGCATTGCTGGTATTAGACTGTGAGCTGTGAGCAAGGGACAGTGGAATAGCTGTGCTTAGGATACACGCTGTTCCGCATGGAGGCAGGATATGTGGTGACAGCTGAGAGCGCTTTGAGCTGGTCGGAGGATTTCCGTCGAAAACGTGTCTATGATCTCTTGAAGCCACTGCTGAGATGCCTTTTGCCGCTTACTGAGATCGGCAGCAGAGTGTGACGCGTGCTTGCGTGCGTGCTGCATTTGGAATATTCGTCGTTGCTGGCTCACTGGCTGCTGCTGCTGCTGCTGCTGGCGACCCTAAATTCCACAAATTCGCCTAACAATCAAACAAGAAAGCTGGAATTTGGCCAAAAAGTGTTGGTCTCTCGAATCAACAGACGGAGCGTCTGGGCTGTGTGGTGTTGGTTTTCCGTGTCTGTGCAGATTCGCATTGAGTTTCGGGAGAGATGCAGATCCGTTGCAACGCTCTCTGTAGACTGGCCACTTTCTTCCGAAGGAGGAAGGGACAGAACAAGCACTCACAAGCTCCACTCCCACCTTCGGACGATCCTATAACAGCAGATCCCTACCCTGTCATCGCTTGCTCATCGGATCTTCCTTTAGAGCCACCACGTACGGTCCTCTCCTCGATTATTCTTGTTCCGCAGGCGGTAACTTCCAAGACTTAGCTCCAGCTTCACGCGCTACTATCTCACACAAGACAGCATGTCGGCGTCACCGATCGATATCACCAACCTCAAGAAGAGGTACGAAGAGGCTGGGCAAGCTCATCTCTTTGCCTTCTGGGATACACTTAATGCCGAACAACAGGCACAACTTGCTGAGCAGCTCGAAGAACTCGATGTTTCCCGAGTCAACCAGGTCTTCCAAACCGCCATCAAGGCAGATGAAGAGGCTAGGGCAGGCAAGTCGCATCAAGTTCAGCCCCCACCCCCTTCGTCTGTAGAAAACACAATTGAGGGCGAAGCTGATCCTGCCAAGGTGGAGCACTTCCGTACTGTTGGTTTGAATGCTATTGCTCAAGGTCACGTCGGTGTTCTCTTGATGGCTGGTGGACAAGGTACTCGTCTCGGTTCGAGCGCTCCTAAGGGATGCTACGATATTGGACTCCCATCTCATAAGAGTCTCTTCCAGATTCAAGCCGAACGTATTCTTCGATTGCAGAAGCTCGCTGCAGAACACGCCAAGTCCTCCTCGTCCTCGGTCTCCGTCGTCATTCCATGGTACATCATGACCTCAGGCCCAACTCGCAAGGATACAGAAGCCTTCTTTGCTCAGCACAACTACTTCGGTCTCGAGCAGCATAACATCATCTTCTTCGAACAAGGCACTCTCCCCTGCCTGTCTCTCGAAGGCAAGATTCTTCTCGAAACGACAAGCAAAGTCGCCACCGCGCCCGACGGAAACGGTGGCCTCTATCGCGCTCTTCGTACGCCTTACAACAAGGGTTCACCTGACACCGTCGTTTCCGACCTCGAAAAACGAGGCATCAAATATCTCCACGCTTACGGCGTCGATAATTGCCTCGTCAAAGTCGGAGACCCCGTCTTCCTAGGCGTCTGCCTGGAACAAAATGTTCAAGCTGGCGTGAAAGTGGTTAAGAAGACGGATCCCAAGGAATCGGTCGGTGTAGTTGCCCTTAAAGATGGCAAGTTTGGCGTCGTCGAGTACAGCGAGATCCCCACAGCGTTGAGTGAAGCCAGGGATGCGAATGGCGAACTTTCGTTTAGGGCGGCTAACATTGTCAACCATTTCTATACGACCAAGTTTATCGCCAATGACGTACCGGCTTTTGAACCCGAAATGGCCTTCCATATTGCACGTAAGAAGATCCCCACGGTGGATCTGAACACGGGGGAGTCGGTGAAGCCGGCAACGCCAAATGGGATGAAGTTGGAGCTGTTTGTTTTCGACGTTTTCCCATTTTGCGGCAAGTTGGCAGTACACGAGGTGGAGAGGAAGGAAGAATTTAGTCCGTTGAAAAACGCAAAGGGTACAGGGGTGGATGATCAGGATACGTCGAGGACAGATTTGTTGGCTCAGCAGGGAAGGTGGTTGGCCGCAGCGGGGGCGATTGTGAAAGATGGGGTGGAGGTTGAATTGAGTCCGCTGGTAACGTATAGCGGGGAGGGATTGGAGAGGTTTGAGGGCCAAAAGCTGGCTGGCAACATTGAGCCCTAAGGTGGGGAGCGGAAGAGGCGGGTGGTGTACAAGTGTACAGCGTTGGGTTCTTTATATAACTTCAATAATGTTTAATTTATC
>JAXQGJ010000567.1:0-11133 GCA_037039655.1 Pseudozyma sp. M118-08B | reverse complement strand
TCGAGCCGACATTGCACGAGATGGCCGATCATGGCGTCCGAAGTCTTCTTCAATCGTGTTCCCTACACGCAACGTCGCCTGCTTCCTCATCAACGGCATGACCTTTTCGCTACCAACCAAGCATCTTCTTCCAGCTCCACATCTACGCATCTGCAACGATCTGTAGGAACCACACGATCCGGCGGAGCGCTCACTTTCCCACCTCTCTACCTCGATCCTGTCGACTCCCACGCCCTCGACCCAGCCGGCAATGGTGCCAACAATCCGAACAATCAACCCGGCTTTGTGCTCGGTTCAACTTTTTATCACCATCCTGAGCTCAATGCGCTGGTCTCAAATCACCTTATTGACGCATCTGCAAACGCTCCCGATGGAGCTTCTGGTACGGGGCATGCCTTTTTGAACAGCATCTATGCGAATAGGGAAGGGGGAGGACATGATGATGATTCGGATGCAGACGAAGGCGGAGCCGGTGGTGGTGGTGGAGGCAACGCGGGGGAAGCAGCGATAGCTGTACCTCGTCCGAAGATAACGAGCGAGTTTGTATCGTTGAACGAAGATCTGGTGCCAGCATCATTGGACATGCATGGAGATATGTTACCCGCGGATCAGCATCCTTCGTATCCTTTTGGCAATCTTTTTGGTCCGTTGGGCGGGATGATCGCTGCTGACAGCGCCATCGTTGGCGGCGGCACGGTCGGGATTGCTTCGAACGGGGTGGGATCTTTGGGTGGGCTAGGAGGGGGAGACTCAGCCGCCATGCTGGGTATGGACTTTGGTGGAGGATTGGAGGGGTTTATCAACCTCGGCCAGGCGAGCCATGGAAGGAGAAGTGCGATTAGCAATGGGTGGAATAACTTTATCAACAAAGCTTCACGGACCAAACTCGTAGGTTCGGGGACGCAGGTGGAATGGAACCTCGATGCCCAACCTTCTTCTTCATCTACCGCCAGAACGAGAGCCGCTCTAGTGGGTGGGGAGACCGGTGAGGCTACACAGCAAGACATCGTTCGGTCAGCAAAGAAACTCGATCTATCACCCAGCCTTCTTTTCCGCACCAATACTTCGACCGTCCTTGCGCCGCCAAGTTGGCCATTTCGACGTCATGGCCCAGGCTGTACTTCCTATGCTGCATTGTTAAGGCCGAGTTCAAACATCTTTGGCAGTAGTCCGGCTAGTCAAGCTGTCGCCGCAACTTTGGGTGGATTGCCTGCTTCCTCAAAGATTATCAAGGAAGTGTGGTCCGATTTGGCGCTGGAAGAATTAGTACCGCTGCGGGTGGGGGAATCTTCGGCTACGCGGCATCTCAACAGCGCTGGTGGGGATGGAGATCAAGATGAAGCAGACACAGTGGAAGCAGGGGAGGAGAGGAACAGTAAGAAACGGAGAAGGAGCGAACCGGAGTCGGACGGCGTTTTCGCTAAACGCATTGCAAGTCTCGAAGCGGATCCGCTCGACTTTCTCGGACCTGTATCGAGGGAGATTCGAGGTCAAGCAGCCCATCCATGGGGTACGGCAACAGGCTCCTCTTCAAGACGGCAAGACGGTCGACCGGCTCGTCGCAGACGCGATTCTTCTTCCGCTGCCCTTGCCTACTCTAACCAATCGGACGACGAAGAAGAAGAAGCACAGCACGACGATCCTGATACCGGCTACACCCAACGCGATCGTTTACGCTACTCGTTCGCTCTTCCACCCGCCACTTTCAGTTGGACTGAATACCCAGATCAAGACCCAGACGACTTGGGGACGCAGGAGGATGAGGAAGATCGATCCGGAGTGCTACATGTTGAACCGGATGGGATTGGGTGGTCTACAGCCAAACGCATATTTGTTAATGAGGAGAGGGATCGGTTGTTACCCGAAGTAGCGTCAAGGGCGGTGGGAGCGGGGGGCGGGATCGAGGCGTATCAGGTGCGAGGGGTGAGGGCGAATCAGGGTATGTTGCCTCGTCCTGGGTGGACTTGGGCTGATGGCCCAGTTGTCGATGGGGAGGGAACGGGAGATGTGAGCTTTGCGACGGAGATGTCTGGTACGATGTCGCATCAGGACGATCTAGCCGCTTTGGCTGCTGAGAAGGAAGAAGCGCAGGAGGAAGAGGACGAAGAGCGAAATCTCAGCGGCGAAGGCTCAGAACCGCAGTACGTGGATGACGAAGAGGATGAGGAGGGGTGGCAGCACGATGTAGAAGAGGAGGAAGACGAAGATGCGGAACTACAGAGAGCACTTTACATGCAGTATCAAAACGCCAACGGTGGTGAGGCTGAGGCAGATCAGCCTTCCACCCGCAACGGCGATCTTGATGATGACGAAGTTGAAGCGGACGAGGACGCTGCGGAAGAAGATCACGACCCATTGATATATCAGCAAGAGGATGGGGACGAAGAAGAAGGGGTGGACGAAGACGAAGAAGTAGACTCATTCGGCGAAGACGAGGGTGCTGCATAGTTGATCACTAATTCCTGAAACGCAATTCACACTTTCAGCTATCACACCTCGTCTCGTTCAAAAGGCTGCATTCCATTTCGTATCGGCCTCTCTCTCCAGCAGTGATCTTCCTACTCACTTTCCACCTCGGAACGCATGGTAAGGACTAGCCTGATTGACGGGGAAGACCAACGTCTCTGCAATATTGACATGTGCAGGCCTATTGGCAGCCCAAACGATCTCCTCTGCGATATCGTCTCCACTCAGAGGCTGCAAACCCTGGTAAACCTTATCCGCGGCGCCCTTATCGCCTCTGAACCTGGTGACGCTAAAGCTAGTCTCCACCATCCCTGGTTGGATCTCGGTTACCCTAATCGGGGTGTCTACAAGTTCTTTGAGCAAGGCGCTGGTGAAAGCGTTAACAGCGAACTTTGTGGCGCAGTAGATCGATCCGCCTGGGTAGCCTTCCCTTCCTGCGATGGAGCCTAGGTTGATGATGTGGCCTGCGTTACGTTTCTTGAATTCTCGAACGAAAATTTGGGTCAAGTGGATGAGGCCTTTAACGTTGGTATCTACCATGACGTCGATTTCGTCCGCGTCGATATCGCCTACTTTATCGGTTCCCAAGACCAATCCGGCATTGTTGACGAGGATATCGACGTTCTTGGCCCACTCGGGAAGCGAAGCGATCAAACCATCGAGTTGCGAACGATCGCGCATGTCGAGTGTAATAGCGGCAAAGTTTCCCCCTGCGCCCGTCTGACCCTGCTGATTAGCGAGGGAGCATTCGGTGGCAGCTTGGGCAAGTTCATCTGCCCGACGAGCGGTGAGCACGACGTTGCATCCTGCGCGGGCGAAAAGGATAGCGGTCGATTTACCGATACCGCCGGAAGCACCGGTGATGAGCACCGTCTTGTTGTGCAATCGCTGCGTAGGGAATACACTTGTCATACTGGGAAAGATCCTATCTGGTCCTTTGTTGCAAGTGTTTCGAAGAGTTGTGGAGGAGGTAAAAGCTCGTGCGACCGAAGCAGTTGATAGACGAGCGATGGAGGGGAGTGCAGAGCAGCGTACAGCGGCGATGGAGGATGACGGTACGATTCGAAGTACGGATCGTGCAAGTGAAGAAGAGAACGACATGCAGATGTTGCAAGCGCAAAGTTGTATAGAATCAATCAATGAATGGGGTGGTGAGGCGGTGTCAAAAGGTGGCCGAACGAGTTTCTACGGTTATTCCTCAGTGCTGTAGCATGCAGTTTCGGCGAACCCTTTGGCAAAGCGATGGTCTGTGCATGACTTTAGACCTTCAGATCCCCGGCGTCTACCATTTGGGCTGTTAAAAGGTTATTTTCGGATTTGCTTTCCGATACAGACAGCCAGCTCCTCAGGGTGTCGTAGTCTGCATTTACTGCCAAGCTTGCTCATCATACTTTGCTCATTGCAGCACACACTCATACACGATGGAAAAGCAGAACACATTGCAAAGTAGACCACCTTGAAGCCTGACCTGCCTTCCAGCGAAAGAATGATCAATGAGCAGGAGCCGAACGCAACTCCTTGGCCATCTGTGCCTCTCTTCCACTCAGCAATCCTTCAGCCGTTCGCCCTGTCTGTGCCTCTTCCACGACATCGTCCAAACCCTCCACTTCCGCTTCCACCGCTCCCTCATCCCCTCCTTCTTCCTCTTCACCAACCTCGTCAATTACAAAAGCAGGTCGTTCCTGCAACAATGCTTCTTGGGCAGCACGTAACGCCTCAGCTGCTGCTTTGGGTCCCGATGTGGACAAGTCGCTGCCTCGTAGGCTGATTCTCTTGTCCGCTTGCGAAGTCGGTGTTTGCTTCTCCAGTGTTCGGCCGCGCTCTGATTGTGGGTCTGATGGCGAAGTGGGTCCTGCAGCAGCAGCGTTGAGGTCTGGTTTCGACGGCGTTCGCGCAGGTGCACGTAAAGCATTGAACAATCGATTGCCCAATGTCGACTTCCTCTCTTCTGCCGCTTTCCTTCTCTCTTCCGCTTCCTTCTCTCTCAGCTCCTGTGTGTCCATCTTACCACCATCGAGTGTCGAATTGCGACCAAAAGACGGCCTTGGCCCGGTCACCGTATGCGTCTGCAACCTCTGTCCCACTTGATCCGCAAGTTGGTTCATCTTAGCCTTACCCTCCTCTCCCAAAAGATTCCCCAAGAAGCCAACCACTTTTCCCCTCGCGCCTGTTGTTACATCGCGGCTATAGGTTGCTTCGCTTGTTGCCCAACTGCTTTCCTTGCTTGCTCCGGGAACTGCTCTTGGGGCGCCCGGTAAGCTGGGAGCGGTATGCCATGCGTAAGCGCCTCCGCTCTGGGATCGTTCCACGGGTTCGAGGTAGAAAGATTCAGTGAGGTCGGTTTTGAAAAACGATTCGAGCACAGGGGAGGAAAGAACGAGCATGCGGAAAGATGCCAATGATAAGAAAGGTACATCTTGGCCGATCGTGTCGGGTTGCTGCGAAGCTTTGCCATCGTTAGATGCCACAGCAGCATCGCGTTGTTTGAGATCCTCACCGTCTTCATTGCTCGTTGTAGTAGTGGCAGTAGTGTCGCCGCCGCTCTTGCTTTCCGCCTCTGCTTTCAACTTGCCTGCTCGATCAACAGCAATCTCCCAAAGGGCTTCGGAGGCACGTTCGAGTTCTGCTTGCCATTCATCGGTGCCTTCGCCTCGAACCTCGGACTTGGGTAGGTCGGACGCGTCCTTGAGAGCGGCAGTCTTCTCGCCTAGAAGTGATGCGATTTCGTCGGCGACAGCAGCTCTTGAACGACCAGCTACATATGTGACAAAGCGCAGTCCAGGGTATTTGGCCTCGTATATCGCGTTCAGGTTTGCAAGTCCTGTGACCATTACAGCAAGAAACGATAAAAGGCGGATCGTCAGTAAGTTGCCATACACCAGCTTCGTTCCATTGTTAACTTACTCTCCAATGTAGCGGGGTCAGCTTGACCGCCTTTCATCTGCTCCTTTCGACTCTCTTCGCTCAGCTCCGACGTGGGTGCGTTCAGTGGTGCACCGATCCTTGGATGACCACCGATAAACTTGGCTCGCTGTGTGGCTTCCCATCCTGGCTCATCTTCGACACAGAATCGTGCCACATCCAGCAGTCCTTCGTACGATTCTGGTCTCGAATCTTCCGGAAGGTCGGCAATGGCCGCGGCAGACTGAGATGCTAGATCGGCCAGCAGCTCTTGTGGGCATTCGAGTAGTCGGAGAAGGATGGGTGAGAGCTGGTCGGGTGTCGCTTTCGGGATCTGACCCGGTGGGATGATGGGTGAGGACACCATCGTAGTCGAGCTACTCCCACTCCTTTGTTCTTCGATTCGGTTCTAGTTGCTCGTGCTGTGAACGCAGACCTGGAGTGATGGTTGTCCGAATGGTGTGTCGTGGGCGAGAGACAGGGTGCGGTCCGATGATGATGATGATGTGTGTGTGAAAGAAGGACCCTTGGACAAGATAGGCAAGATAAGTAACACTGAATATACTGCGCTGTGCAGGCGTGTGTGTGTGTGTGTGTGTGTGTGACATGCACGGACGCTGCAATTGTGCGCTTTGTTTCGCTATCCGAATCTTTCGGCTTTGGCCGTAAAGATTGGACACGCGAGGCCAAAAAAAGAAAGCGCTTTAACAGGCCGTCTCGCCCGGAAAAAGCCTCAAAATGGCAAAGCTGGAAGGATGAGAACACAGACCGTGCAGAAAGAGTCCAACACTCAGAACTCCACTCCAACTTCATTCTCGTCATCACCTACCGTATCGTCTTGCTCTTTCGATTCTCATCATCCAACATTGGCATCAGCACACACACACAGAGTAAGCTGTGCGAGAGCCGACATCCTCGCAATGTCAGCTACAGATTCATCAGCCATTGCTGGCCCTTCGCAAACACGCGTCGAGACCAACTCGCGTGGTATTCCTCATGCACCTTTTATCGTAAGTTACGCACTCTTCCGCTTCTTTCTATCGCACTCAGACCTGTCCAAAACCGGTATAGCTGACGTCCGTTAACACCGTGTGGATGCATACGCTATGCTGCTCTTCTGCAGTCGAATGTGCAGGAATATCTCGGCGGACCAGACGAAGAGGTCGAACCAACGTTGAAAAAGTTTCAAGAGACCATGTCCAAGTACAAGTTTATGGAGCTTAATACCGCACAACGACGACGAGGACTTGAAGAAAAGATTCCGGACATTCGCAAGACGCTTCAAATGGTGAACTTCCTGAAGGAGAAGAAGGAGGATCCGGAATCGATAGAAACGACGTTCGAGCTCAACGATACCCTCTTTGCGAAAGCGAGATTGGATCCTGTTGATACAGTGCATCTTTGGCTTGGTGTAAGTTTTGCGTCCTCCACTTTTCGCTCTGTTTTCTTTACGGCCTACTGATAAGATGGTGATTTGCTGCGGTTGTTTGTCTCGGCGGTGGTGATGACAGGCGAATGTGATGCTGGAATATCCTCTCGACGAAGCGATTTCGCTTTTGACAGGCAAACTTGCAAGTGCCGAAAAATCCCTCACTTCTTCCAAAGAGGATCTCGATTTCCTCCGCGAACAGATCACCGTTATGGAGGTGAATACCGCACGTGTACACAACTGGGACGTCAAACGTCGTCGTGAACGAAGAGAACAACTCGAACGAGACGGTCTCACCGAAGAGGATGACGAAGAAAAGAAACAGGCGTCGTGAGTGCAACTCCTCCCCGTTTCCCGCTGCCGTTGTAATAGTATCGATCACACAGCAACAATGCCAAAATAAAAGCAGTGGTATAGCAACAAGACGGAAAGAAGAGCCGTGACTGAAGCTTTCTCGTGTCTTTCTACTTGTGTTACCTCTTGATTGTGCAGTGGGAGCAGGTGGTTGCATGATGATCGGGATACGAGCGATAGGGTGGGAAGCGGTACGGGCGGGGATAGCAAACAAACGCAGCGTGCAACGAGCCTCACAGAAGCGCCAAAGTCAGTCTTCAGAGATGCAGAAAGGGAGGTTAGGGCAGCGTCGATATCGACGACGTCGGCTGAAAAGCCATTGGAAGAAACCAACCCCCAGACGACAAGCGTAACGCAAAAAGCGGACGAAGCATCGTCATCGCAAGCTCCGGACAACGACAGCAAGGACGAATCACAGCCCGTCATTCCTACACCAAACGACACACCGGTTCCTCGACCGACTCAATCATCGCCCCCGGAGACTGCAGAAGAAGCTGCGAGGGATGTTAAAGAGTCGGTCGACGAAATCACAACCACAAACACAACCACCTCAGCCACTGACGCTGGTGCGGCTGCTGCCACCGCAACCCCCGCCAATCCACTCGACCGCTCCACCCTTCCCCCTTCCCTTACCTTCCCCTCCACCACCGCTAACCCGATCAACATGACCAACCCCAACACCGACCTCATCTCCTCTACAACCCTCATCGTTCCCCCTCTCAACTTTTCCATGGTCTCTCGCGGAATCTATCGCTCCGGTCACCCCAACGAACGCAATTTCGAATTCCTCCGCCGTCTCAACCTCCGTACCGTCCTCTATTTGGGTACCGAAGACTATCGCTCCAACATGACCAACTGGACCCTCTCCCAAAACATCACCACATTCCATTTGAGGTTGGCGATCAACAAAGAACCCACGGCCGAAATGGACGAATCCGACGTTGTAAAAGCCTTAGAACTCATCCTCAAACCCACCAATTGGCCGATATTAATCCATTGCAACAAAGGGAAATATAGAGTAGGTTGTATCGTAGGGTTGGTAAGGAGGTTGCAGGGTTGGAGTCATACGAGTATTTTTGAAGAGTATAGTCGGTTTGCGGGGATGAAGGTGAGCGATTTGGAGTTTATTGAGGTGTTTGATCTGTCAAAGGTTTCGCTAAATGGTGATTAAGGTTAGGGTTAGAAGCTTGCAATGCATCATGTACAACATCGGTTCAATTGCTAAGAACGAATGTGGAAGAATGAAAGAGGTAGACTTTGCAGCACCGGCAAAAAAAATGGAAAGGGAAAGTGAAGCGGGAAAGTGAGGAATCTAGAAGAAGACTTCGATCCACTTCCTCTGCTTCGCATTATGATGCGTGCGGCCTCGAACAGCTTCCAAGATCCGCACACGTTGCCATTGCCACATCTCAACTTTCCCCGCTGAACGTGGACATCGTACGTACTCCATCAGCACTCCTTTCCCTCCACCTCCGCCACTTTGCGCTGCCGTATTTGCAGCAGCATTGCTAGAGTGACTGCCACTGGTCGCATGAGAGACGATCGCTGGTTGGATGGTGTTCCTAACATAGTCTCCGAACGTCGCTCGGTTCGCCGGGGACCTCGTTGCTGCGGGAGCATTGAACAGCTCAAATGGGTCTCCACGATGCGTTGTATTCGTGTAAGGATCGTACAGCCCCCCTTGCGCATTCGATTCGTTCGGCACATTGGTACGGGATCGCATATCTCTGTGAGAATGTGTTGCGTGCCAACTTTCAATATAGTTGCCCGCTGCTTTGCCTTCAAACTCCCCACCTCGTACGTCATCTTCGACGATACCTTCCTTAGGATCACTAAGCTCCCCGCACCCTACCAAGAGTAAATGCTCGAGTCGTGGCCAAGCAACATTCGTACTCGTCGCCCAAGAAACACCTTGTATCGCATCCGCCGAAACCCACCCACAGTAACTCAGGTCTAGCGTTCGAAGTTTGGTGAGCGTCCGGCTGAGTTTTCGTAGGAAAACGGCTGATCTTTGGTGATCCACTCCGCCTGACTCGCTACTGGAGGAGGAGAGCGCGGAGAGGTGGCTGCCTGCAAGACTAAGTGTTTCGAGGTTGGGTAGTTGGGTGAAGATGGACAGCATTGGTGGTGAGTCCAACGCGGTGGAAGTGGAAGTGGAAGAGGGGGATGAGGAGCTGTTGAAGCCGGCTAAGCTTAGCTTACGAAGTGACAGGCCATTCATCGAGGATATTAGCATGCGTGTGAGGGTGCGAGTGGAGATCGTGGAGAAGGATAGGTCGAGGGAAGTGATGGTTTCGCCACCTACGTTGCGCGTCGTTGAGCCAAGACGTTGGTTGCAGGGGTTTTCGGCTTCCCAGTCGTCATCATCAAAGGCGTCTTCATTCTCGTCCTCATATGAGTCCGTTTGCGTAGCTGTCTGGTTGTTGATACTGACGAGCGCTTGAGCAGTCCAGTCGGCCAACGGCCAATTCGTGGCGGCAAGTCGCCCGCATAAAGCCATCGTTCGTTGACGCATGTGTTCCGGCAAGTAGTCCAGCACTTCACATATCTGTGTTCGATCCATTTCAGGAATGTCCATGCGTCCCTTTCCCTTCCAGCTGGAGCGACTGAAGGCGGCAGGACAATTGACAGCATCGGCGATGACGCACAGCGCCATATCTCGTAACGAGAGTCTCTGACCAGTCTGGTCAGGCCCATTTGGCGAATCGTATGATTGACGCAGACCAGCGCAGACATTCCGATGTTGACTCCTGAGCCTTCTGTTGAGCAACGTCCGCTGATCCGAGTCAGGTCCAGTTCGTAACGCAGCCTGACCGGTACCAGAACCCGAATCCTGCACCTTCCGCCTTGTCCATTGCGACCCACCTACACCTCTGATAACGCTCAACCGATCGAAATCATCCCTCCATGACTCGGGCGGTATCGGACCCGCAACCTGCCTCTTCAACTGTCTCTCCCTCGACCTCTGATCGCGCTCCCGCTGCGCTTGCTCGGTTGACGAGAGGAACATCAAACCCACCCTTGCTGACGACGATGACGAGGTAGCGAACTGCTGCGTAGGTTGCGCTCCATCTCTAGGAACAACAAAGGCGGAAGCTTCGAAATTTTGATGCGATGCATACCGATCGAGGCCCTCTCGCAGTTGAGTACGTGCAAGTTTAGCTTGAATGTTGCGACATCTCCGCAGATCTTCCTCCCTAGCTCGGGCTAGACGTTCGTTGACGCTGGGTTGGGAGGATTCGGGGTGGCCAACCATTGTGAAGCGCCACGTATTAGCTGCGGTTGCTGCTCATTGCGGTAGACAATGTTGGAGATGGCGGCAGTGCAATGAAGAGGATCGTAAGAGTGGTGGAAGGTGCGTAACTCAGCATATGAAGAGGAGGTGTTTTTTCTGGATTTGATAGCCGGCGATTTGTGGAGGTGCGACTTTCAAGAAAAAGGCGCAGAAAAAAGTCACCGAAAAATTGGCCGGATTATACTGTCAACGCTCCAACAGCACACACAATCACACACAGCTGGCACAGTCGATGTCTCTGTCGCTGAATCCACATAGATTCGTTGTCAAAGCGGACGGAAGACAGACTAGGACGAGAAGGTATACTATAAAGATATTGCAAACATGTACAAAAGATCGAGCGAAGACCAACAAAACCCAAGAAACCCCGCGACTTAAGATCCAATCATGGCACTAAGCATACGCTTGTAATCCCCACTTGTCTCCCCCTCGACGCGATTCTTAAGCCCCTTCTTATGGTAGAGCTGGGCATAGGTTGGCTTGACCTGACCCTCGAACCTTGGCTTGTTCCAGTGCAGACGAGCGACACGATAGACTAGACGTTCGTCCTTGGTACCCATCTGTAGGCCATGTTATTTATGAAAAAGTAAAAAATAATATGGAACAGAAAAAAAGTCTTATTTATTAAGAATATAAGAAAAAATATAATGAAGAATTTCTATTTGAAAGTGTACGCTTTTATAAAAGA
>JAXQGJ010000566.1:0-12567 GCA_037039655.1 Pseudozyma sp. M118-08B | reverse complement strand
CAAGTAAAATCTAAATTTAATCCATACTTCCAAAGTCCTTAAGTGGATAAAACTTCAAAATAGCTTTTCCTTTTATGGCTTTGAGTGTGCGTCCCATTCGTCTGAAGAACACAGCGTTTTGTGTCAGTCCATTGGTGCAACAAATAAAAATTCTGCCAATCTTCAGTGCTTCATTGAGCCTCGACTTACGATCATGGGCAAGCTGGTTGAAGAAGGCTAGTTTTGCTCGCTCGGAGGGACTTGATCTCGTCCATTCAGAGGCAAAAGCACGTCCCTCGGTGGTGCCAGAGTGACGTTCAAACATCCCGGGATACTGACTCCAATCTAGAATTGGGTTGCTGTGCGTTTCCGGACCTAGTAGTTCCTGGCCACTGTCCAAACGATACTTAAACGCCAACACGCCTTGAAGCAGCAAAACAGCTGCGGCAAGAAGCAGGCGTAAGTACATGTCCTGCGAAGGCTGCACGGTGGATGCTGTACGCCTATTGAGGGCCACGATCGGTGTCTTGGACCGGCTTTAGAAGTTGAGGCTGTATTGGCTTCGGAGGAGGCCCATTCTAAGATTCTTTGCTGTATTTATGCTGAGCGCAAGCATTTCTCGCGTCAAAATTTGCTGTTCGCAGATGGGAGATGAGATGCTTGAAGCTGTGGGGGGGTGACTCAGCTGTCAGCAGGCGTACCGATTGTCAAAGTCTGTACAGTACAGTGGCTTCAATGCGCTAGAATGGGTCTGTATCGTGGAAACAGCTGTGGCACGATGCCATGCTCACCTCTGTAGGAACCTTATCAAGGGTCAATAAGTGGGCGCACGATCGCATTGAAACCGAAAGGGGCAAATTATCTTTGCAGAGTACTGTGAAAGGCGCTCATTTCGTAACAGCCGTTGTGGGCAATGTTTGTGACCGACGGCGATCTCCTTAGCTTTTGCGGCGAGGTCATTGATTCATTAGGTTCGCCACTTGCCTATCCGTATTGAGTGGTCTGCACAAGCAGGTATTCCGTGCTTGAGAGCCTCGTCAGATATTGTATCGCCGCAAGGGATCAACGGCCTTTGCGTTTGACGGTCGAAATTGATCCCGATATGCGATCTTGTTGCTCAGGCCCATAAGATTGTATTTGACTGCGGCAACATCTGTGGAGGTGGGTAGGCTTGACTTGGCCTTGCATTAACTCAGATACTTTTCTCGGCATCCACTATACTGCCGTTCAACAAGAATGATTCTGCACGATGCGCTTCAATACGTTTTGCCATTGAAAGAGTAAATTAGGTGAACTGTCGGTGCATTAGATCAAAGAGTCACGAAAGGGCCGCCTATTGCAGAAGGCAGTTTAGAGACAGATATGAAGAGCTGAGCGTCGAAGCAGCCATCAGCGCTCAGCTGCGACCAGGGAAGGAGCAATCGATAGCCTCCTTCAATCAGCCTCTGAAGAATCGAAAGGAGCTCTTTATCTTCTTCAGGGCACTCTTGCCGCTCCTTTCCGCCTTGGCGGCTTCGTCAGAGAGGTAATTGTATTCTTCCTCGTTCTCTCTTTCGCGGTAGGAGGTGTCCCAGAGCCGGGACGACTCCGGCTTCCGAGGCGTCTCGGCGGGAGCTGCTAGTTCCGGATAGTAGTTTCGAAACCACTCATTCCAATCGTTGCCTGTTACCGTTCGGCCGTTTTCTGTCCCAATCCACCAAATGACCACAAATCAGTATCGTGATCAGTTGATATCAGATTGTAGGCACGATCATGAATGCATAATATACTTACGCCAGGCTGGAATGGCTTCCTGCATCCACCAACGTTGTGCGTGATCCTGCAGGTGAGGATCTATGAGCTCTCAAAAGCGTTGTTCAATATGGCAAACAATGCAAAATACCGTGGCTGAATGTTGCAAAGCTTCTCAACCTACACTTTTGCGCTATGGCTTGGAAGAATGGCTTTCAAGCAGTCGACGGATTGGCCATGTTGGGGTGCAGAATGACATTGTCGTGCAATTCGTAGGCAAGTGTCCCTTGCAGAGCTACTGAGATTGCAGCAAGATAGAAAGTGAGGAGTCTCATGATGGAAGCTGACGAATACGTCTTGTTTCAACGGCGACTGTGAAGAATGGAAGATTTGGCTGCTCAACCGAACGACGGCTCTTCTTTCGTCTATATGCTTTGCTGCCATCAAAATGTCGCAACTTGCGAGTATCTTCGGTGACCCTAGGTTACACTGTCCGTGTCCCCTATGGCGTAGTACAGCAGTTTCACATTTGCTTTATTGTTGGTGGGCATAGCCCAGAGAATGCGGGCAAATGCACAGGCATTGATGACAAACTGGGCTTGTGCCTCTGCAGAGTTTCCGCTGCGGTTGCATGACTATGACAACGTCTGCTTTTTCCTTGCAATACTTCCCGTTCAAAACATGGCTGTTTAACATCAGGATGAACGAGGGGCTGTCTCTGCCTGCCAACCACCCACCCTGTAAGACAAAGGGTGAAATCAATTAGTTGTAACTCGTGCGTCTTCCTGAATTGAAGCGGGCCAGTCTTCTTCCGCCTACGTACGCTGCCAAATTTAAATATCCGACATCAGGTCGAGGCGAATAGACTGAACACACGTCAAAGCGACGGACATGGTTCAGCACGGGCAGCAGTGGGATCCATATCCCACACACCGGCGCCTCTACCGAACAATGAGATCACTTGAGAAAGGGCGCTGAGAGACTGCATACAAGGGTGGGTCCGTCTGGGTTCAAAGATCTGATCTGAAAGGACCGCTGCCTCGATGACAGAAGAAAGAGGCTCTGAATTGCATTGATACGACTCAAATGAATGCATCAATTTCGTTGTGCCGTAGCAGCACACATTCGCTGAAATCCGTGCATTGAGCAACAGGAGCGGGATGAGGAAACGCCACCCACTTTAGTGAACGAGGGGCAGTGCTCCTAGTCCAAATTAGCTTGCCGCCAAGGAATGTGTGTGTGTGTGCTTTTGGAAGCGTCATTCAGATCCGTGCATCCTCTGGTACTCTCAATGGCGCCACAAGAGTTTTACGGGGCAGAGAGCACACATCACACCAGCTCGACGCACACAAGAATGAGCAGCAGTCTTTGTTGACATTACTCATGACATTTGCCGATGTGACGCCTCCCTTCATACCGGAAGTTGCAGCCTGTTTGAGGCCAAGAAGCTCGACATATCAGAACACGGCTTGCGGTCCGGCTGAGGACCCCTTTTGTGGCTCTGCATGTTTCTTCTGAGTAACAGCCGCTAAGAAGCTCATAGCTTGCTCCCTGCTTGTGCGACTCTATTCAGCATAAATAGCATGATTCAACAGCTTCCAAGTACGCTGTTTCAGTATCGCCAAGCATCTTCATTCTGTCATTGCGAAATTCACGCCCTTCGCCGCCATGAAGACTTTGAGGCTTGTCTTCCGAGCCTTGCTTATTGCGCTTTTCGCGGCACGCCTATCCCATGCATACATTCTGCGGGGAAATGAGCACATCTGGAGACCAGGCATGCCAGCAGCAGAAGGAGTCGCACGTCTGCGAACATTTCTCCGGGATGCGGTGCGAAGGGACCCAGAAGGTATGTTCAATAGCCTCGCTTTCAGCCCAAAGAAGTTCACGCTTAGCTGACACTTCTTTCCATCGCAAATTTGCCATATGGATGACAGTGGCGGCACCTGATGAGGACGCTCCAGTGGCCTTCTTCGATTATTTGATCGGCATCAACAGGGTCGGTGAGTAGGTTGTGGCGCAGCGAGTCTGACAAGAGCGCATTTTTGCTAATTCGGCATTTGCCATGACTTTGTTTGCAGGTGGAAGAGCACGGGCGTCCGTCCTTGGCGCAGAATGGAATCGCTGGTATCCGATACACAGAAAGCAACTGATCGACAGGGCCGCTGAGCAGGACAAATCATGGGCTATCATCCAGCAAGCCGTTGATGAGGGCAATCCGATTGCACGTGCTTTACAGACTGCCATGCCGGAAGAACGGTCGCAGCTTCTTCTTCACGCCGCCGAAATGGGCGAGCCTTGGGCGCTTCGTGTACAGGCCGTCGAACAAGCTCAGAGTTCTCTCCTTCGCGATCTGTCAAGCTTCGCATTGGATAGAGAGTCTTAGATAGCAGGTAAAGAGACCGACATTGGACTGTCCATTTCCGTCAGACACTCCACCATAGTCTTTGAAACAATGTGAAGCCCTTTCCTCTCTCCAAGGTGATCGACCCTACCTTCAGCCCTCATTCGACCGGCTGTTTCCAAGTAGACGACTTTGTGGCGTGCAAATCTGATGACAAGCCATCGTATTGCAACGTTCCATGCCGTACCGGTGTCACGGTTTTACAAAGCTGCAGTTCGGATTAGGCCATGATCCTTGAGTCGCAACACGCAACGTTCCAGGCTGCTGAACACAATACCAAAGCGATCCCACACAGCAACGCAGAGGAGAATCTGAACTTGAAGGGTGCTCGATCTGCTGTGAAAAACATTGGCGTGTTCTTTCGGAAGTGAGACTTTTTGATGGACGTTCCTCGGTAATACGTTGTGCTTCCTGTGGCTCTGTACCCACTCAAGAGCGGGTGGTATCACTACAATCGGATGGGTAACAAGACCAATCGGGTTTTGTTGTGAAGTACCGAACAATCGTAACACGCTCCTTCCATTGTCTCTGGTGTGAACGGTGAGAGAAAGCTTCAGATCACCTCAATCAGCCCGCCAACGGCCTATCTGGGTGACGTACTTTATGGACCGGGGATTGTAGTATCTCCCACTTCAGGCTGCACGAACGGGTTTTCGTTGGCTGGTCTCTCTTGTTTTCTGCAACATTGCGAGCGAAGCTACTTTACTGTACTTGAGCAAACAGAGGCCCAGAGTATCACGAAGAAGGAGGAAAAAGGACTTGTCACGATGGCTATATAGTCTCGGTCGGGTTGTTTTTCTTTGCAATTTCCGCTCTTCATCAGGGACCCTTCTCTCTCCTTTTTCCGACAAACTTGTAGCCGAACCTCCAAGAACCCAAGCCGAACTGAAAGATGCAAATGCTCAAAGCCCTTGTCCCAATTGTGATGCTGTCGCTGTGGGCATTCCAGCTGACCGTTGCTGTCCAAATTCCAGCTGAAAGTCAACTTTGGGAACCCGGCATGAGACTTGAAGACGGCATCAAGAGGCTGAAAGCAAGTCTACGAAACGTTGTTGCTCGAGGTAAGTCCGGTCCAAGAATGCTACTGCTAGCGTCCGTCCTGGACCATTTCTAATATTTCTCGCGGATCTGTTCATGCCCGTCAAAAAGGTGAAGCTGCCGTCCACGCCGACACTGCGGAATTGTTCTTTACAAAGATGCACGAATCAGGCCGACTCAGTAAGTCAGGGTATCACTTCAGCTGTGTAGAGGCATTGAAAGGTCCGAAGCTGACGATCGTTGCAATCCCTTCCTTGGCGATGTTAGACGACCGGATTTTTGGACGTGATTTCAATGCGTGGTTCCCGAGACACCGAGCTAGCGTCATCGCCGAACACGCCAGGCAAGGCAAAGCTTGGGCAAGTCGATTGCAGGCAGAGGAGTGGGCTCAGTCGCTCCATGGCTCATCGTCTAACCGCAGATGGAATTGAGGCTCCGCGGCTTTGCCTTGCCCGGGGGATTATCCGTCGTCGTCAACTGTGATGCAGCATCAAACTTAGTCACATTTGAGGGTGCAAAGCGTTCATTGAAAGCTCGATAGCACTTCGGAAAAAGCTTTGACGCGATCGGATGAACACTGTGTACTTAGAATCACTGCCGATCCTATCCCTCGTATAATTCTATGTGGCTGTAGCACCTCTGGACAGCGCTTAGACTTTGCCGCTACTTACGAGATGGTTTCACGGCAGTTGTGTGGGTGCTCACTGCTATTCAGGTGTGATCTTGCTGCCTCACCGTACTTTCAAAGACGTCCCTCGGTACGTTTATGGTCGGAGTAGCAAAGGACTGGTTTCTCGCTCACCCAGGGGCACCAAAAGCTCCTTCGATCTGCTCAAGGAGGCTTTTCTGCAGCGTTTCGATTTGTCTGCTGCCGCCTACAAGCTATCCACAGCTTTGCTGGCCGAATTTAAAGAGCACTTGGTTTACGCACTGTCTGTTGAGGACACCCAACCAATGCCCACCTTCTGGGCATGGCTCGATCAGCTTCAAGCCCTAGCAGATGTCATTCCTCAAGACGAGATCGCACCGAAGGTACTGGCCGAAAAAGCATGGCGTGCCCTGCTTGTAGCCCTGCGAACCAAGTTCGGATGGAGAAGGAAGACCGTCGGCGACCTGGTTGACGCCTGTTCTAATCTCGCCTTTGATGTCTACCATGGCTTGCTTGATGAGAAAGAGCAGCTCTGCGTGGCACAGGAGAGGCTCAGACAGCTAGATGAGACCGTCGAGAGGCTCGAGCGTTTGGCCGCCAACGCAGGTGCTCCTGGTTTCAAGCAAACAGCTAGCCGCTTCACCGATCTCGACTGATCGGCTTCTCAGTCTCCGAGACGGGACCACAGCTTCTTTACTACAATGCCCATTATGTCACGAGATTTGGGCCAACGATTAAGAAGATGGAAGCCGCATCAATGTGCAAAGCGACACTTCCAGTCGCCCTTCAGAGCAAGCGCCGAGTACACGAAGCGCATCAACGCAGAGCCGAACGGCAACCTCAACATTCTCAAAGACAGAACCAGACGGTACTATCAGCAGCCTACGCAACAACACCAGCAGTACAGAGCCAGGCTGGCGAAGACTTTGCTAAATCAGTCAAATCAAAACAGAGACCGGTCAACACGACGGTCTTGAAATGCACAGAAATATCATTCAAGTCGAAAAGTCACGAAGAGATCACACAAGGCCGAGGCTCTATCGGTCAAACAGAACTTCATACTCAAACGAGGCATTCCCATCCCGCAGACGTTTGACAGCTTCAGTCGTCACGGCAAGATCGACACAGCTGCTATGCATGCTATTGCCTACGTGCTCAACCCGTACATCTTGCTCTTTACGCTACCCATGCATTTCATTCCAGCGAGTCAATCGACACACGTGCAGATTGCTGTCAACATGGTGGGAAAGAACGCCTCTTCAATCAAAGGAATCGCAAGTCACCTGCAACACTCTTTGGACATGAACGAGAATCAGCCCACGATACGTCCTTGACATCCCACCTGGTGTCGCTCAGTTCACTTCCCCCACTTCCGTCACTTGGGCATTCGACCTGCCAGACACCTCGTCACCATCATAGCCGGCGACAACGATAATGCAGCACATGAAGTACATACCCATCCCTTGTGAGATGAGGTCTGGCAGCTAAGAGATGAATTACAGGATGCTTAGCACAATGTTGTCCGACCGAGCCGATTCCGATGTTACCTTGTGTAGGATGTGAAGACGTACAATCTAAGCAAATGGCTAGACCCACTCTTCACACACCTTCATGGGCTTGGATTGCAGCAAACAGTACAGCGTTACACTCGCGACCGCATGTGGTGACAGCAGCCGTGATTTACTACGTCACAGTCTGCCTTCAAGAGCTTGCCGCTGCATCAATGGTTGCTGGAAGCGCGTGGGACGACAAGCAAAATGGACTCTGAAGGCATAAATACAATCTCGTAGAGCGGCATCACAACTTTTTCCCATCACAGCTTCTTCCATCTCGACAGCGCAACTTCGTCCTGTCCTAGCACGTCCTCTTCTGCTCCCCTTGTCAATCGAACGATGAAGCCCTTCCGTATCCTTCTGGCTGGCGTTTCCGTCGCAATTCAGGTGGTACATGTCGCCGGTGTTAGGTACGACCAGAATGGATATATCATCGCGTCGAACGAATTCGAGCCCAATCCTGCATGGGAGCACTTTCAGGGAACCATGACAGCCCATCGTGAGTCAATCAATTGATGACGCCGAAAGACATGCTAGGGTCAATCGATACTGATGGTTTCTCTTCTCGTAATTCTTTGCTCAGACCCTGGCCTTGCAGCGGATGCCTCGGATTTTTGGGGGCAGGAGGCCTACCCAAGATGGGGTGAGTTTTGCCACGATAGGGCCTGCTAATCGTAAGTTTCAGGCTCTCTTACTGACTGGTGCCACTTCTTTCTTCAAACAGAGCGACAAGAGTCTGTCAAGGGCCATCATTGGAACGACTACTCGCAGTCGATTTGGCACAACCCCGAAAGAGAAACCCAAAATGAAAGGGCGTACGATGAGTTATCCAATGACGCTGCCGAAGGCAGATATGCTCAAAGCCCTGGCTGGAGCTATGAGCCGAGTCGCAGCGGATACAGCCCCCCTACCTCGCCCGATCACCATCCTCAACCTTTCCCGCAGTACGCTTATCCCAATTACCCACCACCGCACGCGCAAAGCTGGCCGGCACCGCCGTCTCCACAGTACTCTTACCCCGACTCCAGCTATGCCCGTTCGCATCCTGAGGTCTATCATCCCCCTCCTCACTACGTCAACCCTTACGCAGAGTATCGTCAACCTTATAGTGCTCCCAGCTCGCCTGAGTCCACTCGCTGGGTGGAGGAAACTGTGTCTAGGTCTTCATCCCCGGAGTACGTGTCCTCGTACGTCGGAGGCAGTAGCAGCGGTAGCGCCAAGAAGGGCTTCAAGAAGCTCCTCTCGAAGCTGAAAATTGGCCGTTGATTCTGCATATAGCCTTTTGCTACCTCTAATTTTTTTCCTTGTTGGTCCACTGTCATCAACTTAGACCGTTTTCCATGACTAGGATTTTCAACGTCAATTCGACTCCTTTCCTCCCTACTTTCTTCTAACATAACGTCCCGGGGGCGTTCTGGACTGTGCTGACTGCAAGCGTACGCCAAAGTTGATGAGAAAGTGACGAATCAGAATCGCAAAACATATGAGACAGAAAAAAAAAGGAACGAAGAAAAAAGAAAAAAGAAAAAAAAGAAAAAGAAAAAAAAGGGAGAAATCGGAATTTGAAATGGAAAAGAAACGGAAAAGGTAAGCAGAGCAAGAAAAAACACGATGAAAATGAGTTCAAGAATGAAAATGTTGCGAAACGAAAAAAAGGTAAAAAAAACTGCAGCACCTAGGATTCCCGCTTGGTCCCCCGCCGAAGTACTGAGTAGGCGATACATTGCTTGACTTCGCAGATCGGACAGACTGCTGTGCTTTCTAGGTTCTATGGCCGCAGATGGAAGCATCTCAAGACTAGCTATACAGAATCAGAAAATGGCACCATCCACAGACCGTGGTGTGAGGGACACGATGTTTGCTTTCAGAGTCTGAGACTACAAATGAGGGTGAAGGTCATACGGAGAAGGATTTGCCGCTGTTATTGCGTACTCGCTTGTGATTCTTGGGCGGCAAGAATGTGAATTCTTCGAATCTGCGTTTGGGAATGTTGTCATCGATGGGTGGTTTGAGGTGATGCGAGAGTGGATTTTCGTGAAGGGTGTGTTCTTTCAGAAACTCGGGGGAGGGCCGATAGATGCTTTCGAAGGTGTTGTGTCCTTCTTCGAGCAGCTTGCGTTCCATTTCTGCGACTGTGTTTGGGACAAGACCGCGCCGCGAGAGTGTCAGTGGAAGAGCTTGTGTCGTGAGACAGAGGGAAAGCGTGAGAAGGAGCAAAGGCCAAAAGCCTTTCGCCTCGATAAGCATAGTGAGCGGTCGGTGAGAGGATCCGTGTCAGGTAGACATGTGACGAGGGGGAAGAACGTGAAGGGACTAAAAAGCTTGGGAACATTTGTTCGCACTTGAGCCTCTTGCTTAAGTAGGTCGGTGAAGTCGTCGGGACACGCAACGGCTCGAGGCCTCATCGTTGCATAGGATCAAGGCGTTTCAAACTCGACGGTCGGTAGCCTTCCGCATCTGGTTGGAGAGTGCTTATGAGGCGTGAGAGCAACTGTTCCTCGGTCACAAGACCGGCTGAATTGGTAAACACGGGTATGCCGATAACGTGGGAACTCTGGAGAACTCGTTGCTTGATAAGTGCTTTCCCGCCATTCGAGCATAACGTTTCATCAGCTACGCCCGCGGGCAGTGCACCACATTGTGGACGTCCGATGACCGGTTTGACGTGATCGGTTCGAAGTGCATTGGAAAAACGTCTGAGAGTAAGATGTGACTTGCCTTGATCTCGAGGTATAGCCAGTGTTTCTGCCAGGCCAGACCATAAAGTCAACGGAGAATCATGGGAGGGCGTTTCCTATTGACAACGACCTCCTTTCATCCTCAAGCATGCAACCAGAACGACCCATCATATGTGACGAGACACCGTCTCAGATCGCATTCCCCACTTCTTCTTCTCAGCGATCATTGGAAATGAAGGCTAAAGCTTGGATGAAGGCAGAATTGTCGACAGCCGCGGTCCCAAATGAAGCCTTTGCATTGGCGAGCTTGGATCAGGCAAATACTTTCGGAGTTTCGAGGTTGAATGGATTTCATTTGGTGTCCATGCGACCCACCAAGCAAGGTCTTCTTTCCTCGCGTTGAATCATGTTAAGGCAGACCACTGCCCGGTCAAATGTCAGTGCCACTCGAACATCGACTCGGATTGTAATTGCCGGACAGATTGGTCCCTCCCGACGGAACAGCAACAACACTGTTGGACGTTCAACGTCTCACGATCAGCGATACGAATAGCTCGACGAATGGCAGGTGGCGTCCGGTTGCCAACACCGACGTTGCGTCGAAATAGGCTCTTGGCATCTGGACACAGGCTCAGAAAGGTGTTGAGCTTCGGATGTCTTAAATACCTTATGAAAGCCATTGCCTGCTCAAATTTGCAAGTCAGGCACTCTCGGTGTCCCTAGTGCACATTAGAGAACGGATCACACGGTGTAATTGAGCCCACCATTGGGCCTTCTGCGGTCCTCCACGTTGACCTTGCTTTCTTCTCGAAAGCTCGACAATGCTCGGCTTGTTGATGAAGACCCACCCCAAGGCATCACTTACCTGCAAACTCCTTGAACGGTAGTGCCGAACACAATAACTCTTGACTTTGCATAACGATGCTACGGTCACAGCGTGCCCTTCCATCTCAGCTTGCTTCACGAAACTCTGACGGGAGAGCAAGTTTCGGAGATACACCCCACTTCAAACGGAAACCTACCCTCTGTCAACGGGAACGGTAGTTTGATGAAACGAGATGAGACAAGGACGGCAAGCGCAAGAAAAGAATAAATATGTCTCGTTGCTGGAAGGACTTCCTTGCTACCCGGATGAGATTCAATCGAACTGTCATCATCACCTTTTCCACCAACTCTGACAGCAGTAACATCCGTTCGGACCGATACAAGCTCGGCGATCCTGCAGCCTCAGCGTAATCCAGATCTAATCCGGTGATCCAACGAGCCGCTCACTTTCAGATCGTAATTGTGGCTTCATCGGCAAACAATGCGTTTCTTCCAATGCTCCACGCTTCTCATTCTTGGCGTTGTCTGCCTTGTCGCTTCCGGCGCAGAAGGTGCCAAGGGAGAATCGTCCGCTTCGAAAAGCACCAGCAACAGCCGATTCAACGTCAAGTCTTTCTTTCGAAAACAACCGCATACGGAACCCAGCATGGTTTTTGAGCGTCTCGCAGAACACATGAACGAGGTTCAACGCGCTTACTATGGTGAGCTTTGGAAGAAAGCCGTCGATCTTAAATTGATAGATCACCACACTGGTATGTTCTATGCATGGCTTCTCGAGACAGGAAGCAAAGCAAAGACTAACACTCTTTTTCGAGCCGTGACCATGGTTAACAGGACAAGCGCAAAAGATCGATCTCACTCGAAAGCCAGAAGAGCAAAAACTTTTAACAGACCTTCTTGTGGGCTTGAACTCGTTTGCAGAAGCAGCAGGCCAAGCTCTTGGAAGAAAGCTTTGACACTGAAAGCAGGCTTCCGTCCACTCTACTCAGAGCACATGAATTGGGCATTGAATTCGAAAGTCTTGTCCAGCAGTCCTAAACTTCACGAACGAGCATCTGTCACGCTGCGTCTGTCTTATGTTCTGGTGCAAACGATGTCATTCATCTTCTTCTTCTGCGTGTGCGACAGTGAGCTTGATTGAGTTCAGTCCATCATACTATCCTCCCCCTCCCCGTCCATCTCCTCTCCTTGAACCCCACCCTCCATCGTCACTTCTTCGCCCTCAATTTCGACCTCCTGTGCAGCATGTCCAGCCAACTCAACCGCCAACCTAGGCAGATCGGAATCGTCCAAGAATGCCCCCACAGTAGCCTTCTCTTTGGCATAATCGTCCATCAATAGGGAGATAAAGTGGTCTGGAGCGTCGATAAACCTTGCTTCGAGTAGCTTTCTCGTCGCGCTCCCTTCCTGTGTTCCTTCGATACCTTCGTTTGATCCCTCTGAGAGAGGCTCGTCGATGAGCTGCGCAACGTCCAGATACGCCTCCCTGTTGCCCTCGTCCCCCATAACCTCCCTTAAGACGGCGTATAGGGCGGTAGCCTTGAGATCAGCAACCATAACTTCATCCGCGACGTTATTTGTCTCGCTCAACGCGAACCAATCGTCCCTCACAACCGCTCTTCTCCAAATCGCCCTCAGCGCCACCTCCAACCTCTGTTTAGGAACGTCGCTCGCACGAACAAGCACCTTTACCGCCGTCGCAAAATCTTCCAA
>JAXQGJ010000565.1:0-11238 GCA_037039655.1 Pseudozyma sp. M118-08B | reverse complement strand
CAGGTTTTGCCCCACATTCACGGCAGGCGCAAGGTTTATCTCTGTATCTATAAGGACGTAGATCCATTTTGTACCAACAACTCAAAAGGCGACCTCAGCACCGTAGCCCATACCCAACAAGACCCTTTTCAGCAGCAACACTTTCACGATCGCACCTTCTCGGATACCTCCCACACTACAGTACGGTATCATAGACGGACTTGCGTCACACTCATCGACCACTGCACAAGCACAGCAACTCGAATGCTCAATCGTTCCGGCCCCTGACGCTCGTCTCGATACCAAGCAATCTCTCCGTCATTTGAGCTCTGCCTCCAGCCTCTTAGCCAGCCAAAGCATCTTGTCGCTACAGTCCACCAGCACGTCAACAGAGCTCGAACTCAACGCCGCCATTCTGCTGCCTCGTCGACTCGTCACGCTGTCGACGTAGCTTGCATCGTCCTTCATACACATATGGCCGGGCGACCAGGCACAACAAGCAGCATGCATGGCCGCATGCTGCATAGCCCTGGTCCCATGCTTCCTCACGGCCCTGATGGCAGCACGAATGGCAATGGAAATGTCTCTAGCGGCGCACCTCCTCCCGGCATGGGTGGTTCCCTAGCTGGTGTTGATCTCGGTCCTTCGATGCTTTCTGCCGCTGGACCTCCTCCGAATGCTGGACCAACCATGCCTGCCGGAACGGGACCCGGAGGCACACCAACCACGGCATTGAGTGTATACCATCTCATCACACAGCTCTGTCAACGACCTGAACCCAACGCGACTTCCTCCAATCGCAAGCAGGGCTCATCATCTCCTCCTCCTACCACTGGTACGACCAATGATCCCGCAGCAGCCGCCAAAAACGGCAGCGGCGGTGACGCGGGCAGTAACGGTGACCGCGACTCGACCGAACCACCCAGCGATATCGACAACTTACCCGGATCCTCCGCACAGCGCGAACATGCCCTGCTCGAGCTCAGCAAGAAGCGGGAACAGTACGAAGACCTTGCTCTCGTCCTCTGGCACAGCTTCGGTGTCATGTCGTCGCTCCTTCAAGAGATTGTCAGCGTGTACCCGTTGCTTTCGCCTCCTGCACTGACCGCCCAAGCTAGCAACCGTGTTTGCAACGCCTTGGCATTGCTCCAATGTGTAGCGAGTCACAGCGAGACAAGGGGATTGTTCTTGCAGGCACATATCCCGCTTTTCCTCTACCCATTCCTCAACACGACGTCCAAGACCAGGCCCTTCGAGTATCTGCGTCTTACTTCGCTCGGTGTCATTGGTGCGCTCGTCAAGCAAAATGACAATTCTGATGTGATCACCTTTCTTCTCTCAACCGAGATCATCCCTCTTTGCCTCCGAATCATGGAGACCGGCTCCGAACTCTCCAAAACAGTCGCCATCTTCATCGTCCAGAAAATCCTGTTGGATGACATGGGGTTGGCTTACATCTGCCAAACCTACGAAAGGTTCTACGCAGTGGGAACGGTGCTGAGCAACATGGTTTCGCAGATTGTCGAAAGTCAGGCAGTAAGGTTGCTGAAACACGTGGTCAGGTGTTACCTGAGGCTAAGCGACAACCCAAGGGCAAGGGAGGCATTGAGGGCTTGCCTGCCGGGACCGTTGCGGGATGCGACATTTAGTCAATTGCTCAAGAACGACCACATCACAAAGAGATGTCTGGCAACGCTTCTCCTCAACTTGAGTGATCGCGCCGAGCAGTAGACGGATCACCAAGTGGAACATGCTCAATCTTGAGTCTGATCGACAACCACGCAGTCTTTCCTAGAAGCCCGGCTGCATGCCAAGCAAGAGCAAGGCCATCATCTGGGGCCGATTTCTGGCGTAGCGCGTACGCCACTTTGCCCTGTCCGTCGTCTACACTTAGGCATTCGCTCGACGACACTTGCCAGAATGAAGAGCAGCCACGTGCGCCTCTCAAAATAACTTATACACACCACTTGCTCACAAGGCTGAAGGGCTGCCCATTTTAAGGCAATCTCCGACAGCGCTGTGGCGCATCTATCTTTATATCAAAAGTCACACTACTTCGACTTGCAGTAATCACACAACAATCCATGTCTTTCGCAGTTGGTCACCAGATCCAGCTGCTGACCCTACTAGTCCATTGCATTTGAGTCTGATCATGCGTGGGTGACTGCAGACATTATCGTTTGACTGAATGAGCCGTGCCAATTTGGTCATTGATGAGTCGGTTAGTAGATCTGCAAGGAAGTATGAGAATACAGCGACTGTCAGTCTGTGATCTCTGTGCCCACGCTTTAGGTTCGAATCGAGACGTCTCTACTCACCTCATCAAAAGGCCTTGTATCTCCGAAGCAACCCTCGAACACCTCGTCCACCACTCGTTCCGCTTTCTCCTTGTCGCCTCCACAGGCTGGATTTGCCAATATACTCAAGACCGCTCTCCTCTTGACGCAATTCTGATGTTGCAGCTTGAAGCCGTAGTTCCTTCTCTTGAACTCCCTGCCAAATCCACAATCTCCACTCAAACTCGCAGCACGGATCTCGGAGCAAGCGTGATGGCGAAGGTTGGTCCAATCGACGAGGAATCGACAATGATCATACCAATGAATCATTTCGTGTGACAGTGTGTCTTGAAGATGCGTTTTGGAGTAGATTCGATTCGAGCAGAGAAGAATGGAGGAATGCGAAGTCGGTTCTGATGGTAGTGACGGAGAGAAGCCGCCTGCTATTGATGGCGGACAGGGCGCTATGACAAGTTTTGGCTGCTGCTGTGGCTGTGACGCTGAAGACGATGTCGGGGCGGGAAGAGGTGACAATGGATCACAAGAGAGCAGAGAGAGATGTTTCGACATGAATCGCACCATAGGAGAGGTGCGGAAGAGTTCGTCGGTCCATTGCTCGCAGCGCTCTCGTTCGGTCGTTTCCTGTGGTGTTTCAAGATGACGTGGTTTTGGAGTTGTCATTGTGTTTGGTCTCGAGGTGAAGAGATAGAGAAGAGGAGGTTCAGTGAGGCTGTTGTCGGAGTGACGGGGGTCAGGAAGAAATTATGAGAAGAATCAAAAGAACAAGAAGCTCAAGACGAGTGGAGGAAGAAGAATGCGCAACAGACAGCGAATTCCGAAAGCCAGAATTGTTAAGTTCAGACTCAAATTATAGGTGGTGATTCAGGGTCTCGGATCTGCCGCCTCACTTTTTGTTAGTTCAGGGAACGCATGTTCCGAGCCGGCAGCAGCTGATATGGCCCGTGACCAAAAGGCTCTGTGCTGAACTAACCGCTTTGATGCCTTCTCCCTCACTCTCACTCTCTCTTTCCGTCTTCTCCTACACATCACCTCAATCACCTGAAACCACCAACTTCCTACGAAACCTCATTTCCACGCACGATCAGGTCAACACTCGGCTTTCACTGTCACTGCCATAAGACTTTCGGAGCTGGACCGATACTCGCGGCTGAACCGACTTTGAACTCAGCAGTGCACCTTCTTTGTCGATCGAATAGCGCCGATACGGCCAATTGACCAACATGGGTTACATTCCTTCCTTCGGCACCGCACTTCGCGTAGTCAGCGGTGTCCTTGTCGTCTCCCTAATCTCCACCGCTGGACTCCTCTTTCGCTACCAAACCTCGCTCATCTATCCTTCGTCTTTCCCTTCAGGCAGTAAAGCTGAAGTCAGCACTCCGGACGAATATGATCTGCCATATACTGAAGAGGAGCTCATCACGCCCGACTCAGAAAAGCTGCGTGTATTTGTCATGCTGCAAGGCACTAAATTGGGCTTCCGTAAACTGACGCCTACGAGGATCCAGTCGTTAGACGAAGAGAAGAAGGAGCAACAGCAGCAGCAGGTGGAACGCAAATCAACTCCGACTCAAACAGGCAGCACTGCGGTGGAAGTATACGATGAGGAGTTAGCAAAGTCAAGACCTACTGTCCTTTTCTTGCATGCCAACGCAGGTAACATGGGTCATCGCTTACCGCTAGCCGCCGTCTTCTTCAAGCGATTCGGATGCAACGTCGTCATGCTTAGTTACCGTGGCTATGGCTTCTCTACAGGCTCACCTCATGAGCGAGGAATCAAGATCGACACTCAGACAACGCTTGACTTCATTCGCTCTCACCCTTCGCTCTCTTCTACTATTCTCGTCGCCTATGGACAAAGTATCGGTGGAGCAGTTGCAATTGATCTTGCTGCGCGCAACCCCGCCTCTGTTCACGCGCTCATTCTCGAAAACACGTTCCTCAGCATTCCCGAACTCATCCCACACGTCCTGCCCCCTGTTCGACCATTCGCCTTCCTCTGCCGAGAATACTGGAACTCAGGAGAAGCAATTCGCAAGATCTCGCCCAAGGTTCCCACCTTGTTCCTGTCAGGGAGACAAGATGAGCTCGTCCCACCAAGCCACATGGATGCGCTTCACGAAAGGTGTAAAAGTCAAGTCAAGGTCTTCAAGCAGATCAAGGAAGGCACGCATAACGACACGTGTATCAAGGCTGGATATTTCGAAGCTGTAGGAGAATTTTTGTTGGCCCACGTCGTGACGTTGGTCAAGGGTAGGGTGGCAGCCGAGCAAGAGGAGAAAGAGCCGGAGAAGAAGCCAAGTGCGAGGAGGGAGGGAAGTGGAGACGAAGAGTCGGATGATTGGGTACAGATGAGCCATTCAGAAGTGAGGGATGAAGCAAAGGTCAAGGAGGCCGTCGAAAAGAAGGGGACTGTCGACGCCGATGCGCCAACATTAAGTAAGGCACCTGGTCTTTGAAGACGAGTCCCCGGCAGACGGTCCGTCAGTAATTCATTTATAGTGGACGCATGGCTACTTTCATCATGATATCGCAAAGGATCATGTCTACGTCCGTGTTCTTTGATATGCTCATTGATCGTCGATTTAGATTGTGCTCAAATTTGCGCAGTATTCGGCATCCGATTGCTGACGCTACTTGTCAATTGCTTGGGAATGGCGACTATATGCTCTCCATGAGCAAGCAGCTGGTTGCACTCGTCGCCATCACCCTCGTCATCGTCATCGTTGTCGACTGCCATCATGGCTCACAGAAGCAGCTCTCGCTCCTGGACGGTAGCTTGGTGTTTGAATGAACTGGCCTGAACGACCTTTCCCTCGCCATTCGAACTTGCCGAGCACTCGAACAACTCCAGACCCGATCTCTAGTGGAGCTGATGGCAGTCTCGGACCTGCTCGAGACGTAAAGGCGATCGTAGATCTGTAACCAATCCACAATGGCTTTCTGCAGACCCCAAAATTCCCTGTGGCCTGGCCTTCATTCCTGCTTGGCTGTTATACCCGTCATATACAATTCTCTTGTGCTTCTTCATCTGCTGGTAGAGCTTGAGCTTGAGCGCGTACACCTCCTCAGCCCTGTCTGGCAATTTGGAAGCGATGTTCGTCTTGAGAGGGCGCAGCAAAGAAGATCAGGGAACCATGTGGAGACGCTTGATGACGATTCCGAATCCGCCGCCACACCCCGACAGTAGAAAGCTATCAGCTCCTGGTGTCGCCATGTTGATACAACCCAAACAAGAACAGGTTCTGGGAAATTTACTCAACTCAGGGCAGAGAAGGAACAATGGGTCAAAAGAATGTGATTGCAAGAATTCTGAAGCTGTTACGAGGAACAAAGGAGCGATCGGCAAATGGTATGATGGCAATTCAGAAAGGAGATGATGGTCCGTGGAAGCGACAAAGTCTTCAAGCGGCACGATGAGCGTATATGAATCTCGTGAGTATGGCTTTGAAGCTCTGCTCGACAAGTTCCTCGGCCCGGATTGCCCTGATCTGGATGCTGTTAGGACTCGAGAAGAATTACTTGCACGAGGCGAGAATGCAAACGTTGGCTTTACTACCACTGGCGTCGATACCTGTGTTCTTGGTGGTGTCGCCTCCAGCAGCAGCGGCAGGAGCGGCATTGTTGTTGCTGTTGGTGTTTGTAGTTGTCGTGGAAGTCGACGTGGCGGTGGAGTGACTTGAATTGTCAATGTTGTTCTGCGTCTGCGAATTATCAATGTTCTCTTGAGTTTGCGA
This sequence comes from Pseudozyma sp. M118-08B, assembly GCA_037039655.1. Lineage (NCBI taxonomy): Eukaryota > Fungi > Basidiomycota > Ustilaginomycetes > Ustilaginales > Ustilaginaceae > Pseudozyma > Pseudozyma sp. M118-08B. Next base: position 5,228 of record JAXQGJ010000565.1, on the reverse strand, counting down.
GTTGTCGATGCTCGTCTGGCTTTGCGAGTTTCCGCTGTTTGTGTTACCGCTAGCAGTATTGCCGCTGTTAGTGTTTCCGCTGGCAGTATTACCACTGTTGGAGATGTGAGAAGAGTTGTCCGTAAACGAATTGGTAGATTCATTGGTGTTGTTCGTTTGATCAATGTTGTTCTGCGTGTTGCTTACGTCACCAGAAACGTTTGTCTGATCGACATTGTTTTGCGTGTTAGTTTGGTCTCCGGCAATGTTGGTCTGCTGCGTGTTGTTCGTAGTAGAAGTTTGGTTGGTGTTGTAGGTATCATGGGAATCGTGGTTAGAGTTGTCGATGTTGTTCGTAGTCTGAGTGTTGTAGTTGGTTGTGTTGTTGTTTGTGACCTCGGAAGAGGCCGAATTATCGTATGAGTTGTTGTAGATGTAGGTTGGATTGTAGCCACTGTTGGAGCCGGAAGACGACGATGCGCTGGCGGAAGCAGAGGCTTGGCTAGAAGCGGAGGCAGAGTCGCCAGAGGAAGAGCCGGATGAGGCGCCGGAGTAAGCACCCGAAGAGGCGCCCGAGGAAGTGCCAGACGAAGAGCCCGAGCTACCACCGGAGGAATAACCGGAGCTAGCGCCAGAAGACGATCCCGAAGCGGCGTACGATCCGGAAACAGAGCCGGAGTTCAAGCCGGAGTAGATCCCCGAAGAAGAGCCTGAAGTTGCACCGGACGAGGCATCGGATCCATCACCTGCGATGTTGCGGTTGACGCAGAAGCAGATGCTCTGGTCATCGTCGTTGACGGTCCACTGGTTGTTGCCGGCCTTGCCGGCTGTGCTAGCGGCGCGCTTCTGGATCAATTCATGAGAGCCGAATTCGGATCGCCTGAGGATTTCGAAAGCACGCTCGATTTCGTCGGGAGTGGCGCGGGGGATCAAGTCCTGACGGGCGGCGAGAGCTCGACGACGGCGCATGGCCTGGGAAAAGGTGGGAACATTGAGGGCATCTACAGAAGGAGCGGCAGTGACGGTCTGCAGCGTGGCAAGGAAGAGAATGACGAAGGGGAGGAGGGCAACGAGGCCTCGAATAGACTGAGCCATGTTGGTTATGGATGCTTGGGTATCGGATAGTGAGAAGTATGATGCAGGGAATGTGTTGTAGGGAGGATGCGCAAGAAGGGACAAACGAAGATGGCAGCCCTTATATGATTCTACGAGACATGTCCATGAGGTCACTCGTCGCTTGTCAGGTGGAACATCAACAGAGAAGGCGCCTGTAGGAAGCAAGACAAAGAACAAGATGTGCGTTGTCGATCTATTCATTTGCTTTGTGCCGGTGCAGATCGGTCATTCATTGTTCGTCATCTGAGCAACGGCGGATGGCCACCTAGATTTTGGGGCGTGTACCGATGCCACAGCTGTGAGCCTAAGCAGGAAAAGGGGGGCAGCTTGGTGCGAGACAAGGGTAAATACAGGAGGGAAGCCTAAGCATACCTCTTGGTGCAGGTTCTTGACGTTTTGCGTAACCAGACCTCTGCATAGGCTCTGAGAAAGCGGTAGTCGTTAGCAAAGACGAGCGGGACAAAAGAAGGATAAATTAGACAAGACTTGCATGTGACCATATTCTTGGAACATATGTGCAGACGGTCAGGGGAGTGCAGCGATGCACAAAGGGGTCAAAGGAGTCCTCATTGGAGGAAGGGAAAGGAAACAAGCGAAGAGATCTACAAATTGGAAGCAGATCACTCTGCGTTTGCGAGGAGACGGAGGGCAGCTGCACACTAAAGTACAGTAGCGCGTGTTCCGGTCAAGGAGATTGTGCATAACCATGCTACCGCAACTCGCTGCAGGATCTGTTCCTAGGTACCTGTTGACGAAACGATGACGGGCCCGGATGTGCGGGCACAACGGAGAAGGGGCGACGGCACTGACTGACAGGCCGATGTGGCGCTAGTGACTGTGATTGCTGGCGTCAGTCAATCAAGGCGGAAAGGCGGAGAGGGCTGAGGAAGAGGGCTGCAAGGCGTCCAACACGCATACAAGCACATGCAAGACGCGAAGGGAAGAAAAGCGGAATTGGCCCATTGGAAAGCCACACCAATTCGGCACTTGGCTCTTCTCTCCAAATTCAGGGTCCAACGCTTGCCAAAAAGAAAAAGTTGATACTCCGCTCTTCTACCCGTTGCAGCAGCTTGAATGAAGGCTTCTTTCACCAACAGGAAGGAAGCCCTTTGTACCACCAAAGTCCTTTGTTTGCATCAGCCTGAACGTCAAGGCTTCTGCGATGATTGATCCTTGTCTTACAGATACAGCTGGACATAAGGCTTTTCGGAGACGAAAAGTATCTTGCTCTCGAAGAAGAATAAGCTGGAAAGGCATCTCAACCTCGTCATGAGTCAAGTAAATTACAACATGATAGGTCCGACGACGATCCTAAATGTCAAACCTTGCTTGATCACGGTTTTCGAAGAGACAGTAAGGAAGTTATGGTCTTGGTGACTTAGATAAGTTTACTGAATGGTACTGCGGGCTGCGTTGGCTAAGCAAGGGGAAAGGAGCCAAGCCTTCACGAGTCTGAACAGAGTTGGCTTCCAAAGTGTCGGACTCGCTTATCTTGTCTCATGCTTCTTTTCTTTCGAACGTGTCTCACATTCAAGACATCTCGCCCAGCCTTGTTGCTGGCAAATTTATTATGCAGCGTCGCTTCACCCAATGGCACGGTTCGTTGATTGGGAGCTACCGCAGACACATAAAATTGTCATTTGGCCGTGTGATTGATTGAGTGTACAGGCGCGGGAACATGCCATGCTTGCTCGTCGACAGAGGATCCGCTTCAAGCGACTACAAAGATGATCTGTCAATTGAATCCTTGAACAAAGATCGACCACAAAGGGCTTTTAGTATGCGGCCTATTGATGAATAGCGCTGATCGCATCATACATGATGGCACTACATATGCAATCAAAAGAAGCAACAGGCAGGGATCGTGGCGCAAGGAGTTTGCCTGTAAAATAGACACACGAAGGGTACGCTAAAAGACCTTCTACTTAGAAAGCTTGTTTGAATACCTTACATACGATTCCACGCTATGTCGATCTTCTCCTTGCTGTTGAACCACGCCAGCTGCTTTTGTCTCGTCGCTGAGCGAGTGTGCCTGGCCGCTGTCCACATGGTACCAAGCTTCGGCAATTCCGCGCCGGTTATGCGAATTCCTCGGAATATCACAGTGGCAGCTCATCGACGTGACTTTGTGTAGAGATCGCCCGATCTGATCGTCATCAGCCGTGCTACAATCCATGCGCTTCCCTTGCGTTATTGAGAGTGATGTCAAAGAAGGCAATGCTGATATGTGTTGTTGCAAGCACGATGCTAGATCATCAACCCGATCGAGGCGCGGAAACAGCAAATGCAGTTCCTCAGAGTCATGTCGAGGTTTTCTCCTACCATCAAGTCTCAGGGTCCAACAGAACACGGGCCAACACCGACCCCGCGTTTTGGCCCCGTCATCCGTTCAAGTGCTTCGATTTTGGTAAAAGTTGATGACAACTTGAGCCATGGCAATGGCAATGTGTCCTGTGCAAAACGTGAACAAGGTAGTTGCTTATCGACATGAAATGAAGTGCGGCTGACATGCATACGACACACGCTGGTCCAAATGAAGCACACACGCAGGGCAAACGAAACGAGCGACATTTGCGAAACACCAGAGCTTTGCCCAACAGTGGACCGTCCACACGACGCTCATCTTGTTCCGATCACATTCGACACCGATCATCTGCATCTCCTAGCGGCAATCTCGCACATCAATCATTATGTCGCACCTCCTTGAAGCAAAGGCGCTCGTGATCGATGAAGCCAAAGGACCCTTCAAACTTGTTGACATTGAGCTCGACCTTTCCAAGCTCAAACCGGATGAGGTCATCGTCAAGTATCATCACACAGGAGTCTGCCACACGGACATCTATTCTCGCAACATCGCACCACCGCATCTCCTCCCCGCCATCTACGGCCATGAAGGAGCTGGTGTCGTCGAGCATCTTCCCAGCACGTACACAGGAGACCTCAAAGTAGGTGACCTGGTTCTTGCCAGCTTTGGCAGCTGCGGCGGATGTAACAGCTGTCAATCCAGTCGGCCCGCCTTCTGCGATCTATTTGGGCCGATGAGTGAGTCTCACCTGCTGATAGAGATGATGTCGCGTGACACAGATACTGACTGCCAAACACGTTCTTGGTTCTTGAGGACACAGATCTGCGCAGCTTCACCAAGGACATGCAACAGGTCAAAGTTCCATACAAAGCTCAAGATGGAGCAAAAGGTGAAGCGCTTATCAAGTACTTTGGTCAGAGCTCCTTCTCCAGCAGGATGGCTGTTACAGAGTCCAGCGTCAGTATCGGTGTCACAGTCTGCAGCAATTCCTGTCTTGCTTACCTATCGACATTTTTCTCCGCGTTACGGCTTCTCACAGTTGACCAAGATCAGCTCCAATGCTCCCACCAAGCTCGTTTGTGCCCTTGCCTGCGGCTTTCAAACCGGCTTTGCGACCGTCTTTGAGAAAGCGCCTTCAGATCAGCCCCGCTCATTTTCGGTCTTCGAGTCAGTGGGCATCCCCGTTCCCACCTCGGCCAAGACATCGAGCCGCTATGAGCGCAGCAAGCAAACCCTGCTAGTGACTGGCATGGGCGGTGTCGGTGTCGGAGCTATCTACGGTGGTAAAACCCTTGGCTTCGGTGCCATCATCGCTGCCGATCTCAACGAGAGCCGACTCGAGCTCGCCAAGGAGATCGGAGCAACACATACTCTCAACGTGCAGGGCCTCGATTCTGATTCTTTTGCAGCCAAGATCAAGGAGATGAGTGCAGATGGAAGGGGCGCATCGCTTGCCATCGAAGCAAGTGGCTCTCCTATTGCGATGGGTAATGTAATTATGGCTTTGGCTGTGGGTGGTCGTTCGGTGATTCTAGGTGCACCGCCTCCTGAGGCACCTCTTCCCGTTCCACACAGTCTTCTTTTGGTAAGCTCGTCCCGTTTCTGCCTTCCTTGCACGAGTGTGCTCGCTGACGAGGTTGGCAACTTTCGAACAAACAGGCTCAACGGACTTCAGTGGAGGGTCTTCTCATGGGTGAGTAATTTCTCTTCTCTTTCTCCTTCAGTGCCGTACCCAAGCTCGGAAGACTGATTATTTGCCTCATCATATGCCCTCTGATCTCGCGATTAGGCAACTCACATCCCGCGGTAACGATTCCTTACCTGGTGA
>JAXQGJ010000564.1:0-12557 GCA_037039655.1 Pseudozyma sp. M118-08B | reverse complement strand
TCTCGAAGCTGGCATCAAACCAGTCGTAATCAGTATTGTCGCCAGTGGCAGCGCCACCTCGAAGCCCAGCGAAGTTTGTGCAGAAATTCAGCACCGCATGGACTCGGCTCAAGTATCTCATCACCCTGTTGACAGCAGCTCGTTCGTTGGCAAGCAATCTGTTGAGAGTACCTGGAACAGCATACTGGATACGTACGATGGCGATACGAACGACATCTTTGCCGTCTGCATCACCGACACCCTCCACTCTGGAGACGAACCTCAACCATCTCCCACTAAAGCAGCATCAAGAGAAGGTGGCGATGCAGAGGAGGCAGACTCTCCACTGACATCGTTCGCTCGGGCAGAAATTGTTGCTCGACTGTGTCGCAAAAGACGTATACCCATCAATGTTGCCGACAAACCTCAACTTTGCGACTTCTCCTTTCCCGCCAACTATCGCTTTCCCTGCACATCACCCATCGCCGCTTCTTCCGTCACCACCTCGTTGCCGTCATCCTCTTCGCTTCAGATCGCCGTCACCACGAACGGTCGAGGCTGCCGTCTTGCTGGCCGTATTCGTCGCGAGATCGTTTCGGCTCTCCCCTCAAACGTCGGGGATGCCGTTGAAAAGGTCGGCTTGATGCGCGATCTAGCCAAGCGTCAAACAGAGCCCACTTCTTCTGCTTCTCCGCTCAAGCGTCTCAAGCGTCGCAAAGATGGCACAGCCGAAGTGGAGGAAGAAGACCTGTCATTTGACACTACTCCGCTCAACAGTCCCGTGCCACAGCTCGTGCCCAAAAACCCTCTCGAAAGCATTGCAGCGAATGCAAGGCTAAAGCAGCTGCAAGCCGAGGAGAAGGAGAAGCGGGAAGAAGAGCTCAGAGAGGCAGAAGAAAAAACAAAGAGGAGAATGAGATGGGTTGCTCAGATCAGCGAATACTGGCCCATTGAGTACCTGGGCAATCTGGGAGAGACGCAGATGAAGGAAGTGCTGAGAGCGCACGGCGAGGAGCAGCAAACACAGCAACAGCAGCAGTCAACGCAGCAAGCAGGCGTACCGACAGGTTCAGCAGACGAGCCATCGTCTCCAACCTCGACAAGGGGCCGATCCACAGCTCCTCGTACTGAAGACGCTATTTCCACTTCGACGAATGGATCCTTGGCCGTAGCACAGCGTGCCCGTTCTCAACATTCGCTTGACATCCGACCACCGCTCCCCAGCACTCCCTCTCGCGGTCACATCTACCTCCTCGGCTCCGGCCCTGGTCACCCCGGCCTACTCACCACCTTCGCCTACAAGCTTCTCACTTCACCTTCGACCTCCCTCATCCTCAGTGACAAGCTTGTCCCTGCCTCCATCCTCAAACTCATTCCCGCTTCGACACCCCTCGAGATCGCCAAGAAGTTCCCAGGCAACGCTGAGGGTGCCCAATCCGAGCTCATCGCCAAAGCCATTCGTGGTGCTCTCGAGCACGGTCAAACGGTAGTACGCCTGAAGCAGGGTGATCCATTCGTGTACGGCCGCGGAGGCGAGGAAGTGCTGGCGTTCAGAAAAGCAGGAATCGAATGCACTGTCGTCCCCGGAATCAGCTCAAGTATCGCCGCACCGGCCATGTTGGGTATCCCAGTAACACAGAGAGGTGCAGCAGACTCTCTCGTCCTTTGCACTGGAGTCGGCAAGGGTGGAAAGAAGGTCAAGCTCCCAGGCTACGATCGTGGACGTACATTGATCGTCCTAATGGGTGTGGCACGATTGCGTGCTGTCGTCGCGACGCTGACGGGCAACCATCCGCAAAGTGGCTCTTCAGGTGGAGTGATTGACGAAGAGAGTGTAGGTGATAGGGAAGGGTCGGTGTTCCCGCCGCATACACCGATTGCAATAATTGAGCGCGCAAGTTCATCCGACCAACGCATGGTGGCTAGCACACTCGAGGGGATTGTTGAAGCACTGGAGAATAGCGGAGAGCAACGTCCACCGGGAATGATGGTCATCGGTTGGTCAGTTCTATCGCTCGAAGGTCAGGGCGATGTCACGATTCAAGATGATGCAATGACCATCTTATCCCCTGCTGAGCTTGAGATTAGGGACAAGGAGAGGGTCAAGACATGGCTCAATGGCAGAAGATGGATCGTGAGGGAAGGTCTTGATACAGCCTACAGATCAGCGTTACATAGCTTCCATTCGACTCCCCTGACGTTCCACGATGGCGGTGAAGCAGTGGCACTGACCCACCACGCGGACGAACCAGCAGAGGGAACGGGAGAGACAGGTGAAGATAGGTTCAGCAAACGTGACGATGCAGGTTGGGCACCACCACGCTACCCCACTGGCATCCCCTCCGGTGGCTGGATTCCCGGAGAAGAGCCAAACCGTCCCGCAACTGATACTCTCGCATACGAGCAAGACAAGACCTACGCCGAGATCCAAGCTCGTCTACGTGGCGATGTCTGATCTCCATGACTTACTCAGAGCTCCACTAACTTCCCTCCCTTTGCAATCTCATCAGTTGCAGTCGTGTCTTCACGATGGGTGTTGTGATAGTGAAAAATTGAATTGTGATCTTGATCTACTTTGCGGCCGGAATCTCCTTAATGACCATTCTACCCCTCCCCGCAGCTTGACGAATCTTCACCTTGGGAACTAGCACCTTCTCTGTCCTCTTCCTACTCCAACTTACCCTACTGGCCTCTTCGCATACCACTTCGCCTCCCGTCACTACAGCCGATGCTCTCGTGCTTACGTCGAGCGAAGAGCTACTCTTCCCACCTTCCTTACCACTAAAACCCAAGGCTGCGGCGAGTTTGCCCTTCTTCGAAACACTGTTGCCTGTCGAAGGTGCATTTGACGTGGCAGAAGATATCGACTGCGTTCTGTTCCTCTCCGAAGCGGTTGAAAGAATGGTATTCGAAAGACTGTTGACGCCGGCCAAAGTTTCAATCATTCGCTGCATCGCCTCGACTTTCTTGTTCAACTCTTCGATTTTTGCTGTCTCACCCACGGTGCTGCCTCCTTCTTCACTTACTTCACTTAGCGTTTGACTGGTGGAAAGACTCGGTAGTGTCGTGGAGGTAGAAGAAGCGGAAGTTTGAGATAACTCGCTTTGTCGCCTCTCCAAGGTGCCTCTTGATCCTGCGCTTGCACACGACCTGCTGCTGTCGTGATAATGCGGTGACTTCGTTGACTGATGGTGGTACTGTGGAAGCATTGCTGCGGCTGACGAGCGGGCCGGATTGAGTATGCTACCCGCGCGCAAGTTCGCTGGATTGGGAGGAAGAGGGATTGTGGGCGGTGGAGAACTTGGCGCACTCCAGTCCTCTTCCGCTGAATAACGACTCATTCTATTCGCATACACCTGCGAGGGTCTCCTATGAATCACCTTCTCCCGGCCTCCGGCTTTCGTCGCGGCTGCAAGATGCATCTCCATCTCCCTCTGATGGCTCTGCAATTGTAATGCCATTTGAAGCTGCTCCACCTGCCTTCGAAGAGCGTCTACTTCAAAACGATCTTCTTTGTCCGTGACCCTCGATGAGAGCGAGAAGTCTATAACGCCAGATGGAGAGGCAGGTCGCGAATCCGAGTCGATACAGCTGGCATCTTCCCACGCTGCTTCCATCTTGCTCTCGACATCAGCAGGTGGTGTCTCTAAAATCTCGTCGAAGTCGAAGCCATCATGATCTAAGATGGTTAGATTGCGCATTGTCTTCGTCCCTGATCGGTTGTGTGGCATAGGAAAGAAGCGCAAGTTGTTGTCGATAATCGAAGTGTAGCTCTCCTGCTGCTGTGCGCTCCTTGAAGACGAAGGTCGCAGTGCAGACGGCGAGGGTAGAGGCTGGTGCGGAGTAGGGAGTCGACGCGAAAAGTTTTTTGACGGTGGTGAAGGTGCGTATTGCAATCCGTGCTGAGAGGACTGGGGCCGGAGCTGGTCTTTGGGGAAGAATTGCTGGCGATCGGGTGAAGATACAGCTGTAGGAAGGGTATCGTAGGTGAGGACCGACTCGTTGTCGTCGTCCGTACGAATGCTTCGCCTGTCGATCCACGAGTCCATCATGGTGAGATCTTTTGGTGGGACTGACGTGCTTTACCACCGCGAAAGAAAGCGCAATGAGGGGATGTTGTCTAATGAAGAATGCGCCAAGAGTGGGGGGAGTTGCAAGGGGACAGAAAGACGGATCTTCCCTTGAGAAGCCCCACTTTATGAAGGAGCGCCCGTATCTACGAAGAGTGCCTTCAACAACGGCATTGACTAGTATCAAGCAACGCCAGATCCATCTTCCTTGAGGGTCCCCACAACGGCGGCACAGCACTTTAATCTTACCATTGGCGTCAAATTTGCGCAAGGAAGTACAGTGCAGAGAAGCCTCATCTTGTTTGCATCTCCATCTCCGACTGAAAAGCGTATCAAACTGACACATAGTACGAATAAAGATCCGAAGAGCTTTGTTTCATACGGCGATCGGTCTAGATTGAAGCGTGGAAAATCGAAATCAATCTAGCCGACCTTCTGGGAATCTTGAACTCAAGGTGAGACTTCCTCCTCGACGGAACAATCCATAGTGGCCTTATGGCGGGGTCCGGACAGATCTCGCTACTGCAAGCCTCTGCTTGTTCCTGAAGATGGCCAGCAAAGACAGGGGACTGAACATCGTTTCATTTTGAACCGCAAGGGAGAGGCAACAGAGCAAAGACTCAGGATTCTTTCCCACGACTGTCAAGTGCCCGAGGAAGGAACGGAAGAGTACACGCCGGGCAGCCACGGCTCCTGCACGCTTGCGGGACCTTATCTATACCACATGTCACTACCTTTTACCATCCTCAAGACACACATGACCCTTATGGATCGCTCGACCCTAAAGGTTCTTGTGATCACAAGATTGTACAAAGTCAGAGACCTCATGATCATGCTCTGGTAGTCAAGGGCGCAGGCATTTGTGAGACGGAAGCTTCTTCTCGAAGGCTGAGCGGCGTCTGTTGCTCAAGAAGGAAGGACGAAGCGGAGCTGCAAAATGAGAGGTGTTCTTATCTCTGACGGCGCTGCTTGACATGTCCCCGAGAGCGCGCCAAGATAAGAACCCTTCGTCAACTTTTCGCAACACTTCTTCATGTTACACCTACATCAGTCACAAATCCGATTTTTATCGTCACCAGAGAAACAAGATCTCACACGCTTAAAAGAATCGAAATTCAAGCACGCCAACTCGCAACTCACTCACGCCATTGAGACAGACCGAGAAGACGACATCACTAACCTCGACTTCGCCATCTTTCCTTCGCTCGGATTTTGTATGCAACACCCTCGATGAGGACCCTTTGTACACCAAGCGAGGCGGATCATGTCAGGTTGCGCCATTTTATGACCGGTCACTGCCCATGGCGAGCTTAACGATACATCAACTCAGCACCTCTACAGCCCGCTCAGCACACTCCGGCTATACTTTTTGTCTCGCTGTCGTGCGCACGCCTTGTCGTCCCACCGAATGACGAGATCAACAGATTGTGTGTAGCAAAGCATGTTCCCCGCAAATCGCTGGACCCCTTCGCTCACGCAATCCTGCACAGCACAGCTCCGACGCAGCTCCATTCCCAGCAGAAGAAGCAAAGAGTGGGGTCTACTAGTCCTTCCTCCGCACTGTACCTTGACCGGCACATTGCAGTGTCTTGCAGCTGATGCCGGCGATATCGCAAGCACGCCTCTCACACAACGCAATGCAGGCGTGCTTTGAGGTACTTGGCTCGCGCTTGCAAGGCTGGAGCCCAGCCTGGAGCCCAATGACGGCAGCCTTGGTCGGACAAGGTGTCACTTTGCGCAGAAGAAGTACATGTGCCCTCTTCTGCTTCATCGAAAGGGTAGAACTTGCCTCGGATTTACTCGCTCTCATTGTGTGAAGGTGAATGCAACGTGGTGCCGGTGGAATGCTGTAGATAGGTCGTTTGTACGCGCATGGAAGCAAGTCATGTATGGCGTGTCCCCTCCTGGTCACGCAAGAGGACGCCTAGTCATGCTGTAACTATTGCGAGCTTTCGATGGTGAGGACTTGGTTCCGGAAGGATGGGCTCCGCTCCTCCCTGCTGCCCGTGCTCAGTGCACACGACATGGAGATGATTCACGTACCCTTCGACAGCAACTATATAACTAGACACTAGTCTGCTTCCATCTGAACTTCCCTCCAACCTCAAACACAGAAGAGCTTTCTTACCATATTCTCGTCCTCGGCACTGGCCTCTTTCATTGTTCAAACATCGATCCATTTTTAAGCTCACCACCAATACACTATAGATCAAAATGGCACCTGTCGCCGTTGACCAGCGTCCCAACTCCCCTCCTGCAGCCTCGGTGAACAAGGTCAAGTCTGTCTCCGTCAAGACGGCTTCCACCAACCGTGCGCACCAATATAACTCGGAGCACTACGATCTCGGCGCCATCTCATCCGAAGCCGATTACCCATACAACGAGTTCAAGCCTTCCTTCCCCAACGTTCACTGGGATGCTTACACACCCATCGAGCCTCCCACTGACCGCGCTCTTTTCGCTGATAAAGAGAAGAAGGCCCTCTTCTCGGCCGCCACTGCCGTCAAGGACTTGACACGTACCATTGGTACCGAGCTCGAGGGTATCAAGCTTGGCGAGTTGACTGATGCGCAGAAGGACGAGCTGGCTTTGCTTGTAGCTGAGCGAGGTGTCGTTTTCCTCAGGGGTCAGGATGACTGGACTATTGACCAGCAGCTCGAGCTGGGTCGTTACTGGGGTCCTCTTCACAAGCACGCTACTACTGGTGTCCCCGCTCGTGGCGATTTGGACGAGGTTCACGTTGTTTACTCTCACCCGACATCGAATCCTGACGAGAAGGTGTACCGTGGTCCTGTCCAGCACTCACGTTCAGACTTGTGGCATTCGGATGTAACCTACGAGATCAACCCTCCATCCTACACGTCCTTTAAGCTTCTCGTCTCGCCCGAGGCAGGAGGTGACACACTCTGGGCCTCCGGCTACGCCGCTTATGACCGTCTCTCTTACCCTCTCCGCACATACCTCGAGTCGCTCACCGCGATCCACTCTGCCGTTGACCAGGCCGATGGAGCTCGCCGATACGGCAACACAGTTCGACGTGAGCCCGTCGAGACCGAACACCCCCTCGTCCGTGTTCATCCTGTCACCAAGCACAAGGCACTCTTCTTCAACCCCGGTTTCGTGAAGTACATCCCCGGTGTGCCCAAAGCCGAATCTGACTACCTCGTCAACTTCCTCACTCAGCACGTTTCCACCGCTAGCGACTTCAGCGTCCGCTTCAAGTGGAACGCTGGTGACGTAGCTATCTGGGACAACAGGACCAACATTCACTCTGCTATCTACGAGGATGTCGGTGTCAGCAGGCGACACGCCATCCGCGTCGCGACACGGGGTGAGATTCCTAAGGACAGCGAGGATGGTACCAGCAGGGAGGAGGAGTACTACAAGGCGAGAGGCTTCAAGGTTGAAAAGTCGATTGCCAAGGGTCAGAGGCGCCAGGCTGGTTACAAGGACTAGAGCGTCTAAGTAACAAGTAAAGAAATCCCGTCTCTTTCTCTCGGTCTCTGTTTCAAGTATCGCATCTTCGCATTTTGTCGTTTCTTTTTTGTCTCTCTGCAATCAATTGAACTCTTACTATTTACTATTACTACTTTGGTATGACCTTGTCTTGATATGGAAGTATCTTCGGTGACTGTGTGATATTAAGCAATGCTAATCGATACTCGACACAATGCGAAGCAAAAGGCGCTTTGTTAAGCCGCGTCAAGCTGAAGTTACAAAAAATCAGCGCCAAACCTCCACACGATAAGCTGCCCACTGCTGCTAAGTAAGATGCATCAAGCGGCAAGTTTTTCGTGCTTCCAGAACGGCAGCTGCTTAGTTTCGTCATCATGAAGACCAAAAACGCGAACCTTGACAGCCCAGCTGACACCTGGTGCCGACAGGAAGTCGGCTGTGGTTGAGGATTCTCTTCCTGCCTTTGCTGATCTGTGCGTATTACTGATTGCCATCCTGACTGAACCCTGAGTGATACAACGAAGAATCTGACCGAGACCGAACACTGTGCTTCGAGAATATATGTCAAGCCCTCGTGTGATCTCCTTCTCACCCTCCTCCATCTTTCGACCAACTCTTTTCCGTTCATCGACCTTCGAGAGGCGCTGCCAACATGTCGAAACCAAACGAGATCAAGATCGGCTCCTACCTCCTCGAGCGACTCGCCCAACTCGGCTCGCGTAGCGTTCAAGGCGTACCAGGAGACTTCAACATGGGATTTCTCGACCTCATCGAAGACCATCCTCAACTTCAATGGATTGGTAACGCAAACGAACTCAACGCTGCCTACGGTGCAGACGGCTACGCACGTATCAAGCGTACCATCGCTGCTGTCGTCACCACGTTTGGCGTCGGTGAATTGAGCGCACTCAACGGTGTAGCTGGTAGCTTTTCCGAGAGGTTGCCCGTGATCCACATTGTCGGTGTTCCTTCAACGGCGGCACAAGGTAGCCACAGCTTGTTGCACCACACGTTGGGAGATGGAAGGTTCAGTGCGTTCGAGAACATGAGCAAGGAGATTTCGGTCGATAGCGCGATCTTGAAGAACAAGGAAGGTGCGGGAGAGGCGATTGATAGGATTTTGGTTACCGCAATGAAGAAGGCTAGACCTGTCTATCTCGCTCTTCCTACGGACCTGGTCCACGCTACAATACCTGCCGATGCGCTCAACAAGAAGCTCGAATGGGGTCCTGAACCTAATGATGCCGATGCGGAGAAGTACGTTCTCAACGTGGCTAAGAAGCACATCTCGGAGGCCAAGTCGGCTGTCATTCTAGTCGACGCCTGCGCTGCGAGACATGGATGTATCGAAGAGACCCGAGAGCTCATCGCGAAATCTGGTCTCCCAGTCTTCGCCACGCCCATGGGTAAGGCGATCATCGATGAGGATCATCCGCAATACGGTGGAATCTACGTTGGAAACCTCACGAACGAACCTGTCAAGAAAGTTGTAGAGTCCGCCGATGTCCTCATCCTGGTCGGTAGCTTGAAGAGTGATTTCAACTCTGGCAACTTCAGCTACCGCACACCCAAGGAAAGCACCATTGAGCTGCACAGCGATTACACCACCATTGGCTACTCTCACTACCCCGGCATCGGTATGAAGAACCTCCTTCCCAAGCTTAGTGCCCTTTTGGCTGAGAACAAAGACGCTCGCCTTTCAGCTACCAAGAGCATCGTACCCAAATTCGAAAACGTCCTTCCGGACGAAGCTGGTGACGACATCATCACTCAAGCCTGGCTCTGGCCTCGTATGGGACAGTTCTTCAAAGAATCCGATCAAGTTATTGTCGAAACTGGAACCTCTTCGTTTGGTATGCTTGAAGCCAAACTTCCGGCTAACACGCGATGGGTTTCGCAGGTGCTTTGGGGATCGATTGGCTGGTCGGTTGGTGCAACGCTCGGTGTAGCCCTGGCTGCGAGGGAAGATCAACTTGGCCGTACCCACTTGTTCGTCGGTGATGGCTCATTGCAGCTTACAGTGCAAGAGATTGGGACTATGATCAAGCACGGTTTGACGCCGTATCTCTTTATCCTTAACAACGATGGGTATGAAATTGAGAGGCAGATCCACGGCCCGACGAGAAGCTATAACGATATTGCGCCTTACGACCATTCTTTGCTGCTGGACTTCTTTTCGGCGCCTAAGAAGGGACATGGAGAGAAGCTGGACACGAACGCAGAGAGCCACAAGGGGGACGCAAAGGCAAGCGAGAAAGGTTACTACGCAGTGAGGGGTAAGAAGGAGTTTGATGAGCTGTTGAAGAACGAAGAGTTTAATAGGCCGGATAGGATCAGGTTGGTAGAGGTGTTCATGAGGAGGGGAGATGCTCCGGTGGCGTTGAAGAGGCAGGCGGAGGCTACGGGGAATGCGAACAAGTATGAGTGAAGGAGGGAGGTGAAAGGGTAGGAAGACGGTGGTTGCTGTGAACGTGGCCGGTCTCTTTTCAATTTCATGTTTGTATGCTTCGACGAAAAAGTGTGTGCGTGTGGATGTGAACGCAACCAGCTTGACACACCCTTTGGTACAATAGAGGCTGTCTGGAGCGTTGTCGCACAACCGCACGCTGCCAGCTTGACATCCTTTCCTGGTACAACAGAGGTCGTGTGGAGCGTTGTTGCACACCAAAGGTTGTATGGAGCGTTGTTGCACAACAAAGGTTGTTTGGAGCGTTGTCGCACAACAGCACCAGAATAGCGGTGGGCGTCACTGTATCGTTACAAATACGTCTCATGGTGAACAGCAACCGGAGTGGATTTCAAGTTTCACAAACACACGGAGTGGGTCCATGCTGACATTGAATCATTAGATTTCATAACTTCATTGGGCGTCGACATTCCACTCCTAGCTGCTACAACTTTGAGCCAGATAGTCACTTGGTCTTGACCTGGAGTTCGGCGGCGCTCTCGGCCTCCTCGCCGAAAACGTTAACGTTCCATTTTGGCTCGTAAGTGTAGGGGACTGAATTGGCAAGACAAAAAAGGAGAATAGGGAAATAGGTCAGAATACCGAAACTTCTTCACGTGTAGACGGATCGCTAGATGGGTGTACTTACTGTTGAATCGGACCTTGCCCAACTCCTTGTACAAGCTGGTAACCTTCTCGTAATCCTCCTCGCTGAGCTCGAGCTGGTCAAAGTTGCTCTTGATCCTCGAGTCGGTGACACTCTTAGGGATGACCGAGTAACCCCTCTTGACGCCCCAAGCGATGAGAACCTGAGCAGGGTCGGCCTTGTACTTGTCTGCGACCTCCTTGACCTGTGGGTAGTCGACGATCTTTGTCTTTCCGCTCAAGTTGTTACCGAGGGGAGAGTAAGCAGTGAGGTGGATGTTGTGCTTCTTGGCGTAAGCGACGAGGTCGTCTTGGGGCAAGAGGGGGTGTGCTTCGATCTGGTTGACTGCGGGGGTGACGCCGGTAGCGTTGATGATGGCGTCAAGGTGAGCGGTGGTAAAGTTGGAAACACCGATGGACTTGACCTTGCCGGCCTTCTGGAGTTCGATAAGAGCCTTCCAGGTGTCAACAACGGATACCTGCTCGTCAATCTTGGCGAACTTGCCGTCCTCAGACTTGGGAACGAGACCCTCGCCGGGAGGGAAAGCAACGGGCCAGTGGATCAAGTACAAGTCGAGGTAGTCAAGACCAAGCTCTTTGAGAGTCTCCTCGTAGGCAGCTTGAACATTCTCGGGGCGGTGAGCATTGTTCCAAAGCTTGCTAGTAATGAAGAGCTCTTCGCGCTTGACGACGGAGGGGATGACTTTCTTGAGAGCCTCTCCAATTTCCTCTTGGTTCTGGTAGATTTTAGCAAGATCCAAATGGCGGTAGCCACCCTTGACGGCGACCTCGACAGCGTTGGCGACCTCTCCAGGCTTGGAGAGCCAAGTACCAAGACCGATCTGGGGGATCTTGTGACCGTCGTTGAGGGTAAGGGTCTTGTTGAGCGACATAGTTGCGAATTTTGCGCTACTTTGCGGGTGGTTTGATGGTGTGTGGTGTATATGTGTTGGAAATGGTGTATGGACCAGAGTGATCAAGAGGAAGAGCGACGATTATATACCTGTTACACAGAATAGGTGGAACGTGCGTTCTTCGGAAAATGGCGTTTGTGACGCAGAAAAAGGTGGAAGCTTGCTGCGTCTGTGCGTGGCGTGACAGGCGGGTGAGTGAAACGTAAATCCCACCGAAGATCTGCCTTGCCTCGGACCGATGGCACAACGTGACACTGAAGCCTGTCGCCACCATGATACTGCGTTCTGCCTTATGGCACGGTCCAAGCCTTATTGCAAATTCGCGCAAATCTTCCACGGATTTCCTTTCTATCTTCGCAACTGAAGCGGTACACCGAAAATATCGCACTCACACTGGCAATGAGGTCATTTGCCGAGCCGACCACGAAATTCTACCTCTCACCAGGTTGCGTCTTCCGAGAATCCTTGCCGTCCAAGGCGTGCTTGCCCGATATCACCGATTTTCTAGTCCGTCAACCCCACGCTAAGATACGTAACACTTGTGCAACATCACGATGGAGCCGCTGTTCAGGGTCACATCAAAAGCATAGCCGGCGTAAAGACGTGCATACATGACAACCCGCATCCCCGCTTGCTACGCTGATTGGGTACAGCATGATGACCCGCGCTCCGTCTTCCGAGGCGGAGAAGAGTGTGCATTGCCATGGAGAAAGGTGCCTGGCCATGGTACACGACTCAGCACTCAGCCATCAAACTCGCCAATGCGATGAAGGGGAGTCTCGTGCTCACAAATGAAAATGTCGCACTCTGCGTATCATTGAGGGTGCTACTTATTGCATTGCTTTAATTGACGGGCAATGAGTGCTTGCACTACCTTCTCCTCCCCTTGCCCTTCCTCTCCGGCTTAGCACGCATCTCAACATCCCCGCCTTGTGCCTCACCTCCCTCCTGGTCCAACTTGTCTCTTGCCTGCACAAAGAACATCATAGAACAACAATTGTTGTAGCACATAGATTATCTACAATAAAAAATGCTGATGAAATAGCT
>JAXQGJ010000563.1:0-12535 GCA_037039655.1 Pseudozyma sp. M118-08B | reverse complement strand
TCCTCGCCGACAGCGAATTTCTCTCTAAAGCACAGAGCGGGCGGGCGGATGAGATCAATACCTGTATTGGCTGCATCTCTACAACACCCGCTCAGCTCAGGTCCCAGCTTCGAAGCTCTAATAGGCCTCTTACCCAGCCTCAGGTCGCTGCTTTGTACGAGGCTACACAGAACCTGCTCAAGAAGGGCTTCGCATCTGTTTGGCAGATCTTGGAGGAGCTCGACCCAATAACAGAGAACATCGCCGCCGCCGTCTTCCCGGGATCGTCACAAATCGAGCCGGGCTCAATTCCAGTGCTTCACCTGCCGCTTACTGCTACCTTTGCATCGTCCGTTCCCGTCGACTTTATGAGCACCGACGATGCCGAAAGTCAAGAAGAAGGCACACTCGTACCTTGGACAGAACACGAACAAGCCCGTCTCGCGATCTATACGGCAATCCTTCGAGCAGACAAGGACGAACAAAGAGATCATATGCTATCTCACGCCTCGTCTCTCCTTTCGATTGCTGATCAGTCACATTACCTGCTGGAAGAAGAGGCAAAGCGTTTCCTTTTTGTTGGAGCCGTCGCGGCGTTGGACGAAGATGGTCCGATTGGCGTCATCTCCGGCATGATGTTGAAGATCAGCGACTTGGCCTCAAAACACCTCAATGCTCAAAACAAGGAACACGTGCAAATGGCTCAATCGGCGATCATCAAGATCGAAATGCATCAAGACGAGTTCGAGGACTTCTTCCCTTGCATGACCAAGCTGGCTCCCTTCTTGGACGGAGACTTCGCAGCTGACTTGATCAAGATTTGCGCTAGCGTTCTCGATACCGTTGGCCCCTATGACGAAGTTGGCGTGTGGGCTGCAGAGACGCTCTCTGTCATTGCCGCTCTTCACGACTCTTTCCCACGCGTCTACAACGTGCTTGTGATTCGACTGCAGGCAATGGTCCAAGCACTCGCATGGGACGAAGGTGAAGGCGAAGATGATGATGGCGGTTACAATGCCATTCCCATGCTCTTTGGCGTTGTCCAGTCTGTCCTCAATCAGGCGCCCCATCGCGCAGATGCATCGTCGCTACGCGTCATCGCCGAGCTCCCGGAGGTCGGTCTGGAAGAGCTTGTTAGCTTCAAACACGCTTCGCCCGCAAAAGACGGTGCTTTGGTTGCAGCCGTCAATGCGCATCCAGCGCTCGCAGAATCTGTAACCAAGTCAATGCTGTCAATCCTCTCCTCCGGTGAATCCGACAGGCTTCAAATCTTGCCTTGCACACTGCTGACGCTGTTGTCAGCACTCCTCGAGGAAGGCTCACAGCAATCTGATGGGTCCGCTTCTATTGCGGGACAGAAATGGACAGAGGCTCATATCGAGCCCATCGTCAACCTTGGCGTGGACGCTGTCCTTGGCACTTCCAAGGACCTGTCTGATCTGTCTGACGAGACTGTTCAGAGGCACGCTAGTTGCCTCGTGCTGGGACTTCGCTGTGCTTCTCGGTTCAATTGGAACAGGACGCAAGCAGACGCTGCTTCCAAGCTGTCGACCTTTGCTGCTCAGGCTCTCCATTCTTTCCCGCAGAAGGCATTCCGAGGCGCGCTGTTGCATGTGCTGCTGGGTCTGACGGGAGATGCTTCTTCCTTCTCTGGCTTGTCGGACACTCTACAGGTCACCATCGACGCATCTCTACTCTGGCTGGTCCGTCGATTCGCAGAAGATAACAACGATACGGCGGATCTCGTTCAGACTATCAAGCTATTCACGACTCTCGTAGAGCGCGTTGGTGGGAATCCGACCTTGAACGTACAGTTCAAGAAGCATCTCGTTGACCCTGTCGTTCAAGCCGCGATCAAGAATCGACTGCGGGCTCTTGACCAGATGCAGCTGATACGTGCACTCTGCTTCAACGCCGAGCTCGACTCGACCCAATTGTCACGGTACCTTGGTGCCTTCACATCGCACTCCGACTTCAACACTGTCATGCGTGGCAATGCTGCTGTCCAAAGGCCTCTTCAATACGGAACAGCTTCCGCAGCCGAAGTCGCCTTGGAAGAAGAGGATTCCGACGACCTCAGCGAGGATCAGAAACGACAGCAGTCGGAGCAGCTCAAGGAACTGATGGCCGAGCTTGTCTACCTCGTCGCCAGTCGCGATGCGAGAGCACTGCTCAACACGGCGTTGCTCACCAAGCTCATGTCATTCTACGGAGCCAGTCTGTCGAAGTTTGACAGAATGCTTCTGAGCCTCTTCAGGGTGTTTGAGGAAGAGTGTGGCCAGTCAATCGCTGCGCTTGTGCAAGGATGGACTTTGCCCGCTTCGCAGCGATCAGGCAGTGGTACAGGTGTGGACGGCACCACCCTCGAGGCATTGCAATCGCTCGATGCAAATGTTGTCTTTGCAACCTGCACCGAATTCCCACGATCGCTTTCGCTACGCAACAGCATCGCATCTGGGTACGAGGCCGACTCGACTCGGGACGGCGGTGAGGAGGAGGAAGGAGACGAGAAGCATGAGCAGCTACCTGGACAAGTCTACGGTCGCCACACCGACGCTTCGCAGCGATATGATCCTGTTTTCCTTTCTTCGCTCCTGGCTGGAGTAACAGGTCCCCAGCAGAAGCTCAGCGGCCTTCAGTGGGTGTCTGTCTTCTCGACCAATGTCCCCGGCTTGGTTGTTTGTGGGCTGTCTTCTCGCTGTGCCGACATGCGTCAAGCTAGTCTGACGCTCATCTCGAATCTTTACCTTGCCATTCGTGAGGCCGACTTCCAAGAGAAGGATCACCTCGTCATGGTACTTGATCTACTTCGTGATGCTCTGGATTCAGCCGCGGCGATCCAGGACGAGACTGCCTCGCCGACTTCCGCACCATTCTTGCCCACCACCACAACGCTCTTCATCGCACACAGCCTGCGATCGGTAACGACGCCTGCGTCATTCATCTACCCGACTGTTTCGCATTTCCTGCTCCAACGACCCGAGCTTGATGTCGGCGACGTGCCTTTGCTGTACAATATGCTATACACTGCGTCGGATCGATACAAGCAAGAACGCATGTGGATCTTGCGCTTTCTCCGTGACGTTGCACGCTCTGGGGGTCGAAGCGATTGGAAGATCTTCAAGCGTCGTCGCACATGGGAGTTGCTTGCTTCCATGTATGATGCTTGCGAAAATGCGAGTGGTGCTGGCGTCAGTGCAGAGCGTGCAGTGGAAGAAGCAGCCATGCGTGCCTTGATCGAAGATACGACTTGCTGGCTGGCAAAGAATGCAGACGTTGCGATCGAGCTCTTGACCAGGCGGGGACTACTGACATGGATCTGGCAGCAAGTTGTGAAGGAGGGTGTGGTGTCGATTGCCGACCATAGCTCTCTGTCTTCAACTGCGCGTGAAGGAAGCAATAACGCTGAAGCTGGAGTTGATGCCTTGCCGCCAGCCGCCTCGGCTCCGCGAAGCGTGTGGATGCTTCTCATCGCCCAACTCGCCCGTAGCGTTGACTTCGACCGTCTTCACCGTGCCACAGAAGGCGCGTGGATTGCCTCCATGACGACTCTCGTACACACCACGATCAAAGCTCTGCATCACTGCCACACCAGCTCTTCTCGCTCGGCCTCGCTGCCCAGCGTCTCGCCGGAACTTGTGCGTACCGTCACATACGCCGCCACACTAGTGCTCGACAAGATCGTGATTTTCGCTGAGGATCCCGCCGTTGCCGTACACGCAGATGCGCTTGTCGAAACGCTCAGCTTGCTTCTCGACCTCGCCAAAGAAGGCCTCGAAGTAAATGAAGACGAGAAGAAGTCGGAAATGGAACGCACTTGCACCCGCATCCAACGCTGCTTGCTCAGCCTCGCATCTGCACCTAGCGTAGCTGCGAGCAAGACAACGCAGCAAAGATTGACAAAGTTGGTCCGAAAGTCAACCGCAATTTGCAAGTCTTTCGATGCCGAGACATCCGCTATGGTCATCAGCAACCTCTTCGCCACTTCTCCATAAGCCTTACAAGCTCGCGATCATCATATCATAGTGTCTTTGGAATAGAAAGCATCTCTAATCATTAACCTGGCCTCGTATGTGCCGTTTTACAGACTTTCTACAGACGAGCCGAATTATGTGTCATAATTGAGCACGAACTCATCCCACCTCTTCGCCGCGTCCTCCTTATCTACCGAACTGATCCTATGATACGTTCGAATCCTACTCGCCCAGTCCTCTAGCACAATCACTCTCGCTCTTCTAGCCACCTTCGCACTGCCGTACCCAGCCAAGCTCGTTCCACCGCCAAAACAGATCCAGACATTATTCACCCTTCTACAATCCGTATTCAGATGCATGTGGCCGTGGACGATCAGCCTTACCCCGCCGTTGCCTAGATCTCCCTCTCCGTTCGTAGAAGAGGCGTAATGTGGAGAAGACAAAGAGGCACCGGGAGAACTCGTGGAGGAGTGGCGGTTGAGCGTCGTGAAAAGGTCAAAGATACCAGGTTGGGCTTGGGCGCCTTCAAAAGTGGTAGTTTCCTTTCTGTCGCCTATTATTAGTTCTTGATCACCTGCCTTGATGGGAAGAGTGGGATTGACGACTTTCGGCAAGGGGCGTTTGTCCGGTGGATTCATCGACTCGGGCACAGGGATGTGCATGAAGACGATCGATGGAGGTCTACCGAGCGTTTGTGCGGTTTGATCGGGTGAGCCTGCATCCCAGACTTTGTCCCTCTTTGAGCTTGTTCGCTTCGCCAACCATTGCTGTTGAGGCAAATCCTTCGCCCCATCCGGCTTATACGGCAGCAAGGTCTCCTTGATCGCTGTATACTTTGCTCTGAACCACTCGATCTGATCCTTATGCACATATCCGTAACCCGGCTTACTCCATGGCTTCCACTTATCCTTCTCCGCCCTCGCCCCCGTATCCATGAACCACAGCGTCGCCACATGCGCCCTATCCTCCTCCCTTCCACTTTCGAGCTTCAAATAGTAGTTGCCAGAACCAGTGATGAGCGCTGGCCCATTCATCGAGTACGAGTAAGGCATGTTGGAGATGATCTGCATCTGCTCATCGCGTGTCAGCGGGCCCGATTCACTATCGTGATTGCCCAGAATGACGGCGTACGGGATCTTGCGAGCGATAAGAGGAGCCGTCCAGAGGGAGAGAACGGAACGCGGATCCCACGAGGTACCTTGTCCATTGAGCTGGTCACCCGTAAGAACGACAAGGTCGGGCTTTTCAGTATCGAGCCAATTGTCGATGAACGCAAAGGTATCATTCTTGGCTAAACAGCCTCGAGCTGACCATCGGGAATCTTTGGGGTCATAATCACGGCACGGTTCGGGGGAGACGGAGAAGTGCAGATCGGCGAGTTGAAGAATCTTGAAGCTGCCATCAGGGCGGAACTTGAGCGGCTCAAGGGCAGACTTACGCATCGGTTTCCTGCGGTACGTCAATGAGACCTGAGCAGAACCTATCGAAGGATGCGAATCCGACACAATACCAGCAGACTCAAACCCTGGCCAAGGCGGGTTATCACCGTATACAAGATCCAGCTCTGTGATAGCATCGATAGGAGTATCACGTTCCTTCCAGAACCCAAGCTTGTCTTGCAGCGCCTGTTGCGGGTTTACTGTCCTAAAGTATAGATGTAGAGGCTTCTGACCCGCCGTCATTTGTACCACTTTTGACCTTAACCCGGTCTTGACCCTATGCCAACCGTCATTGCCTTTAGGTGGAGTAGTGCCTTCTTCGACGAGCTTCAGCTCGACCACATTCTGTACGTCTCTTCTACGCGACCTGCGGTAGAAGATGAAGCGTTGTTCAATGCTGCCAAACAGATTGGTGAGCATCCCGCCTGCGGAAGCACTAAGCTGTCCGGCTGGAGAAAGACTTCGATCGACCTGAACCCATTTTCCGAGCAATGCATCCTCAGCTGACGTAGTCTTAGGCGTGCACGTTGTCAGCGGTAGACAAAAATACACCGTAATATCGGTGATCGGTGCGGGGTTGGGTAGGAGAGGGGCGTAGAAGTCGAGTGGGAAGATGTCATCGTATGCGCTGTCCCCTACACCAGCGCCTGCCGTAGAGTTCGAGGGAGTGGTGGATAGCGAGGTGTCGGCAGATGTCTGTGTAGACTTGGCAGGGCGCAAGTCTATAGCGGAGTATGCTTGCCAGCCGATGATGCGCGAATTGTCGAGAATACCATCGTGGGCGAGATAAAAGACACTAGTGAGAAGGAGCGAGAAGCCGGCGGTTAGGAGGACGCCTTTGCCGATCCTGTGGCGCATCTTGTCGTACTATGCTTGTATGCTGCGCCATTGACCTATGACCGTGTGTAAGGACTTAGCAGAACGGGAGTCTGGCTTGAACGTGGCAACGTGGTGATGAAAGCGTGTGAGTAAGATGAAGCAGAGCATTGAGGTGTCAAGAAGGGTTGAAAGCTGCTTTTTTCCAGCTGTCAAGCGGCTGAGCCCTGCATGAGGGTCACAAAAAGAGGCGCACCGTGCAACAAAGTAGAGCCAAAAAAACCAACGTTCTGTGAGATCGCAGGAACATCGGGTTGTGAGAAATTCAAATCATCATCTCGATACTGAAGCTTTCCACCCTTGGTAATGTTGGAACACACAAAGTGTCTTCCGACAAAGTTCATCTCGTGCTTTGAGCATTTCACTATTCAGTTGCATGGAATTGTGGTTATTCCACGGATTTGACGAAGGAACCCCAAATCCGACCGTTCATGCGGTGAACTGCCCCGTCCCTCCGCCGCTGAAGATGCTGCAGCTGGCAAGCGTCAAGGCCAGAGGCAAGACCTGCTTGGTAGGACTGGTCGGCCTTGTCGGCATCAAAACACAGAGCCTGTAGAGCAGGAGAGCTTTCCACGTCTGAGGCGATGGCAAGAGTCCGCTTGCTGCGGTCAGAGAGAATTGCCAGAGACCCAGGAAGCAGTTGACAAAGACCATGTCCCATGATCAGCGATTTGTCTTTGTGCCCTTTCATCACAAGACCTTGGATATCGAGGGTTGTGCGCCTCAACAAATATGACCGCTGCAGCATGTTGCTGGACAGACCATGGCCATCCGCAAGGTTTCTAGCGCCTTGCCGCACATCTGGACGGTCGAGGGTGTTCAAGGTCATACGCCTCAGTGCAAGGGCTGTGAATCCAATCCGCCCTGCAGCTCGGGCAGCCAATCTCATCCTCTTGCGAGCATGGGTCGTCTGCCACGGCTTTGTGGGTGACACAGACCAGCTTGCGCCGGTATTGTGCTCAGTGGAGTGGGAACGCTCAAATTGTCGGAAGACGTATCGATCCGAAACTTCAGTGCGCATTGGAATAAGCAAGAAGTTATGGTTCTTGAAGTACGCTGGGTCTGCCGACTTCATGATCGAAGGAATGGACAGACCGGCTAGGAAAGCATTATTGATCTCTGCTAGATGAGCCAAGAGAAGGACAACATCCAGGCAAGCCTCCGTGAGAGTAAAGGGGCTGTTGACGGAATTTTTGTTCAAGCAAGCGCGACCCTTTGAGATCCTGAAAAATGATCTCGCAATGGAGAATGAACCTAGGCGACTGGACTGTGGTGGTAGTGGCAGCGGTGTCTTCCATGGCAGGTGCATCCGCCGCGTCTTGATCAGCGTCGTCCATGGAAAGGTAGAATTTGAGGTCGCTGTATCATCATCTCGATACTGAAGCTTTCCCCCCTTGGTAATCGGTGATGACCTGCTAGCCCGCCAGCCGAAGCTGCAAGAACGGCACATCGAGCAATGCTTGGCAATCATCAGGAACAGAAAGGAATGTTGATAACCATTCTTGAGGATGTAGCTGTCGTGCATGACCGAGCCTGGCCGAGCTGCGTTATGCAGGACGTCGATCGTGATGAGCTCAATTCGACAGAAGTTGAGAGGTGTAGGCAGCTCGGATGTGCGACTGGACAATCTGCTTTAGCGAGCGAGGTGGCTGCAAGATGGATGCCTGTTCCATGCGGTCGTTGGAATACCATGGCTGTCTCGCTCAGTACGGGAGCTCAAATGTGCTGCGGTAGCACTCTCGCGAGAAACAAGTCTCGGAAAAGACGCAGCTGGTAGGACATATCTGATCTGCGTTGGTATGTCTGCTCGGTACATCAAGCATGTCATCGTACAAGGGTACATTTTTGCTTGTCGATACCAGCACGCGCCCGAGCAGCAGAAGCGATGAAGTCAAAGGGTAACTGCGGCTTCAACTCAGGCACGTCCCCATGACATCTACAATGTTGCTTCTGCAACAACAGTAAGTCATGCAGCAAGCTTGTGCACCATCACTGCGCTGCAAAAAGTGGATCGAAGGATCGGCAGAACACTGCTCGCTCAGATCCGAGCGATCGTCTTGCATCAGCGCACAAGGGATACAGTACGTCGCTTTGAGACATCTCTCGGTAACGATCCTCCTTATCCTGCGCGACATCGCTAGTTCTGCCGGCACTTCTGGAAGCAGCTGCCGAACAACAAGTCTGGCGCTAAATTGCTGCACAATGCACCAAGAAGACTACTCTCGCTTGAGCAAGCGGGTCCAAGATTGTTCGCTGGAGAGGATGAGGACCCTGACCAATTCACGTCGCGTTGCCAGCAAGACCGACGCTCCGTTTCGGATGTCTTGGCAGTAGGACGCGCTGCGAGAAAAGAGACGCGCCTTTGTCAAGCGAGACATGCACTTTCGGAGTCGTCAACTGTCAAAAAAATGTGTGAAAATTGTTCAGGCACTTGGTCGGTCTCACAACGGCAGCTTTTACAACTCCGACTGTTAACCTTCCCAGCTCGGCGGAAGCTACGAACTTTTTTTTTGGCCTCGCCATTCCCGCCATAATCGAAGTAAGTCCCTCTACATCTTGCACGGTCCTAGAACAAGGTGCCGAGCGCGTTGGAAGGGCAGTCGTTAAGAGGATCGGTGAAATGGCCCCGCGAAGAGGGAGCTTCAAGATTGTGGCGCCCCTTGGCAAAGCTGCCGGGGAGAGGAGCAGGCTCACATTCCATCCCCTGCCGAGCCCTTCTTTGGTGTCGGCAGTGCCTGGATCGCGTTCGGCTGTTCGCGCTCCCTTTAGCTCCTCGCCACTCCAGCACCATTCTCTGCGCAAATGAGCAAAGCTTTGTCTTGCCGACAAGGAGCTGGACTGCAGTCCATTTGGCTGGTCCGTTGCGCTGCCGCATCTCTCTGTGCCCATTGATTGTAGAGGCATAATTATGCGTCGTGAAATTGTACCGAGCTTCTCGTCATGCGCACTTTACTGCATTGCTTTCTTGTACGCTTGGTGCTGCCGTGTCACAAGCGAAGCGAGATGAGCTGCATTGAACGAAGCAGCCAAGCAATACAAGCAATGCGGGCGAGCAAGCAGATCCGGTAGAGTGTTTCGCAGAGAGTTGGCCCTGTGACGAAGACGAAGGTCGAGCTGCGCCAAGCTCGACGGGCCGATCTCAGTCAGGCATGTCACGGTGGACCTGCATTCCCCCGGCCTCGTGAGCGTCACGACTTGTTCCCAAGGAGGTTCAAGCCTTGAGACGAATGTATTTGATGAAGCAAGTGGAGAGAATGAAGAGGCAGACTCTTACAAGGGAGCAAGGAGAAGGACTTTGAGCGCTTGCTCTACGATAGCTATTCCCACCCTCCCGCCAAGCCCGGCCGTTCGTCTCCCCTTTTCAACCCCCGCCTTTTCGAATTCCGCTTCCACTATTCCCCCCTCCCTCTTCCCTCCCTGTAATCCAAGACCTCTCCTCTCTGAAGCCCGTTCTCCTGTTCGCAGTATACTGTGGCCTACTATCCACGCTCACTTTTTGGCAGCAGTCGCGTCTCGTCCGACCCTGTCCAACCACGCTCATTGTATAGCTCCGCCCCTCCCCTTCTCCTCTTCGCCATCCGTTCTATCTCCTCACCATCATCTCTCCCCGTACCCTTTACGTTTGCGACACCATCACCTTCTCTCAACCTCTCCACCCTTTTTTCGTTTCAACAAGGGCCTCCATCTGTCTGGCACAGATTCGTCGTGGCCTCTGATTGCATCACCTCTTTTCGACTCATCTTGAATTCCATCCCGACTCCTTCTCGCGCATTAGCCTCTGGTAGCCTCTCTTTTCAGATCAACTATCTTTTCGACACACTGTCTTTCATCCAACCAGTCCAGCTGCGCTAGCCTCCTCACCGATCACTATCGACTATCAACATGAAGACCACATTCATCACCTTCCTCTTGGTCTCTCTCCCACTTTTCTCATCGGCATCGCTGGAACCTCACAGTAATCGTGCACGCAACCACCACCGTCATGCGCGTCACGTTCATGCCGATCCCTCCTCTCCAACTTCTTCCGACTCTTCCTTCTACGCAAGGAATCTCTTCTCCGGTGGTGACCAACCACGTGTGCTGCAGCGACGCTCTGAACCGGGTGCAGCTATCGCCAAATCGTACACCAAGGTAGCTGATCAGGTGTTCGACTACGTTATCGCAGGTGGTGGTACAGCTGGTCTCGCCCTTGCTGGTCGATTGTCGGAAGACCCTGATGTCACCGTTGCCGTTATTGAGGCTGGTGACTCGGGCTACGGTCAGGATGAAGCCATCCTTATCCCCTCTAACGCCTACTTCAAGTCCTCAGTTGGCTCAGATCTGGACTGGCAGTACGTGACCGCCAACCAGTCAAAGCTGTTGGACGCTGCCGGAAACGCACGCACTACGAGCTGGCCCCGTGGTAAAGTTCTCGGTGGATCTTCGGCGATCAACGGCATGTACTATGTGGCGGCCGGTAAGCGCGAGCACCAGGTCTGGGGTCGTTTGTCGGGCGATCAGGCAACTTGGGGATGGCACAGTCTTAAAGACGCTATGAAGAAGTCGACCAACTTCAGCCCCAACACCATCAAGGAGCTTGACGCCAGTATCGCTAATCAGACCGATTACATCGGAAATCATGGCCCCGTGTCGGTTTCGTACCCTGGAGTAAGCTACCAGCCTGTTGCGGACTGGGTTCCCACCCTCGCTGCTATTGGTATCGACCACGCCAAGAGCCCGTACGACGGTGAGAATCAGGGTGCCTTCATCGCTGGTTCGACCATCAACGCTAAAGATTGGGACCGATCTTTTTCGCGCAATGCCTACCTCGACCCGATTTCGAACAAGAGGAAGAACCTCGTTGTGCTTCCCAACCAAACCGTCACGCGCATCATTTGGGATACCCAAGTCGACGCTGATGGCAACCTCCGTGCCCTTGGTGTTGAATTTGCAAGCAATGCGACTTCCCCTCGCGTTCACGTCACCGCTCGTCGCGAAGTCATCCTGAGTGCTGGCGCGGTTGGTTCGCCTCAAATTCTCCAACTCTCCGGAGTGGGTTGCAAGGAGTTGCTCGCTTCGAACAACGTTACTCTCGTCAAAGAGCTTCCTGGTGTTGGTCAGAATTTGCAAGACCATCTTTCGGGTTCGGTCACGTACTCTCCCGCTACTGGACTCATCTTGCCATCCGCTACGAACGCCACCAACTCTAGTCGACAGGCATCATTTGTGGATTCTAGCGTAGCCTACATCACCCTCGAAAAGATGTACGGCGATAATGAAACATCGAACTTCCTCGCTCGTGCTAAGCAGTTCTCTGCGGACTACATCAAGTCAGCTACCAACGTACCTGCTTCTGTTCGACGTGGGTGGGCCAAACAGTACAAGTTTTTGTTGGAAGACTTGTTGGTTCCGAAGAGCAAGAACGGGTTCACTGGAACTGCAAAGGGCGCTATGGAGATGCTTTTGGGAATCTCCAACGGCGAGTCGATTCAGATTGAAGCTGCCCTCCAAGCTCCCTTCTCTCGTGGTTGGGTCGAAATCGCTTCCAACAATCCTTTCGATAAACCCATTATCAACCCAAACTACCTTCAACATCGATCCGACGTGGAACTCATGCGAAGTGGATTCCAGCTCGCACGTAAGGTCGGCCAAACTGCTCCACTCAGCGGTCTCGTCACAGCGGAAACGGCTCCTGGTGCAGCAGTGACGAGCGATGCCGATTGGGACAAGTACATCGCCAGCGTGGTGGGTACCGAGTACCACGCAAGTTCAACGTGCAGTATGTTGGATGAGGACGACGGAGGTGTCGTCGACAACGAGTTGAAGGTGTACGGTACGAGCAATGTTAGGGTTGTCGATGCCAGTGTCATTCCAATCTCGTTGTCAAGTCACTTGATGTCGGCTACGTATGCGGTGGCCGAGGTCGCGGCCGAGCTGATCAAGAGTTGCCCATACGAGGTCTTGGACGAATGCGATTTCGATGGCGACGATGATGACAACGAGGAGGAAGTTTCGGCTCAAAGCTTGCAGGCTACTACCGCAGGGAACGACGACGACGAGGACTGCGATGAAGAGGACGAAAGCTCGTCGTAAGCAAGTCTGAGCGTTGTTTTGCTGCTTCTTCGGCTTCTATCTCATTGTATTTGAGGGCGAGCGTCGACTGGTTCGTCGCTTCGTCTTATCATGTGTACTTTTGCTTCCTCCGATATATCCACTTGACCCCTGCTGAAATCATACCTGATGTATCGGTTGCTCTTGCGCCTTTTCACATTCCCTCAAACTTGGTTC